>JANQBS010000029.1:0-252687 GCA_033085395.1 Xanthoparmelia taractica | reverse complement strand
TATATTTATTTAGCGAGATTAAATTAGAAGAGAGTTTATCTTAATATTACTTATTAAGTATCGAAATTTAATAATTATTTAAGCTAATTTCACTCTAACTTATATATTAACCTAAAATTTTCTTATCTTATTCGTTACCTAATATAAGAAATAATCTATATTATTAAATACCCCTATATATATTAAAAATTTCTTAGATTATTTCATAATATTAGTAATTTCTTATCTTATATCTTTATAAGTGATCTAATATAATTCCCTTATGATACTCTCTTATAATATAATATAATACGATATGATATGGGATATCCCATCAAATATACTAGACCTTTCCGACCCGTAGTCAAGATCTAGTTAAGTAGAAACTAGAAAGAATCGAATTCGAAGATTAGCGAGATCTAGCTAAGATCTAGCTAAGTATTAGTAGCTTGATAGCTTCTTTTAGAATCTAGTTAAGATCTAGTCAAGTAGAAACTAGAAAGAATCGGATTCGAAGATTCGATGAATCTCATGCTTAAGTTCCATAACACTATCATAATTTATTTTCTATCTCGATATTCGCTAATTACAATTAAATCTAAGAAATCTAAGTAGAATTAAAGATTATTTTTATAACTTCTTTAAAACTCTCGTTAGCGCTTATTATCTCGAGTAAGAGACTAAGAGTCTATTAATTTAACTCTTATCTTATTAGTCTAGTAGCGTTGATAAATCGTCTTATCGCCTTTCGTAGATTCGAGTTCTAATTTAATTTAACACTAAAATATCGATTCGAGATCGCGTTTAAGCTTAAGTTAGACTTCTCTTCTTAACTATTTTAAATATTATCGATATTAATTAACGCCTTTCTCTTCTTTTTAAATATAATTAATATAAATTTTATTTCGTCTATAATAATAGACGAACGTATATTTCTAACAACTTTATAGAGTAAAGTCTTATTAGCGATTCTTGATTTCGCTCGTTAAGTCTTCTTGATCTTTATTAAGTATATTCTCTTATACGATATATATTTAACTCTCTTATAAGTTATATATACTTTCGACGTCTTCGGGACTATCTTCTTATAATCTTAGATATTATATATCTATCTATACTTCACGTAGCTAATTCTATTTCTATATTTTCTATATATATATTTCTATTTCTAGTAGTAGAAATATTATGTAAATAAGACTATCTAGTTATATTTCTTAATTCTCTTTATCTCTTTTTCTTTTATTAGATACTTTTTAATTAAGTCGTCTATTATTTTAAGCGTAACTATATTAATTATTAGAGTGAAAAATCTCTTTTTCTATTCTCGAGCTATTAGTCGCTCGGCGCTCGAGATCTAATAAGTCTTAAGAATCTCTAAGCCAGGGTAGAGACTACTATTATCGATCTCGAGCTTCGTTTTTATCGTCGTCTAATTATCGATATTAAAGATCTCGATATATATACTATATATTATTCTTAGAGTAGTACTCGCTGGCGAGCGAGTAGCTCTACGAGAGATAGAGCTTATTATAACTCACAAGCCTCTTTCTTATATTCTTATTATAGAAATTCTTTTAGTACGCGCAATAACTACTTAATCTCGAAGCCCTTAGAGTAATGCTAAAGTATATATATCTAATATTTTTACCGCGAAAAATAATAAGAGTTTTCACTCTATAGCGATAATATTACTAAAGATTTCTCTTACTATAATCACTCAGATATAGCTCGTAATTACTCTTTATAGCTCGAGTAGATACGTGTATAAATAATTAATTAATACTATATATTATTATCGGGAAAGACTTTCTTATTACTATTACTAATTTATATATACGTCTTATTTACGTAGTATTCTTCTCTAGAGCCTCTCTCGCTTTTATCGTTATAGTCTATAGAAGTAGATCGTCGCTTTATAATCTATTTATTATTACGACTTCTTTTATAAGCGTATATTAATCGCTTCTAAAGACTACTAATATTCTCTCTTTTATTATCTTCGCTATAAATTTCTTCTCTTTATTATTCTCTAATATTATTATAATCTATTTTAATCTTCTTTAATTCTTAATCTCTATTATAGAGAAGTTCGTAAATAAGTTCGAGATCTTTAACTTTACGCGTTAACTAGAAATTTAAGAGCTAAGCTCGTATATAACTTTAGCGAGATACTATATAACTCTTTTAATCTTATATATATTATTTAACGTTTTAGCTACTTAATATAAATCGTTATTAATTCGAAGCTTTCGCGATATTCGTTTCAAGTAAACGCGTTTAGATCTTCGAAAGATATCTTTTAAATAATAATAAGAAAGTTACACACTATCTTCTTGCTCTTAGACGCGTTAATAATAATTTTCTATATAGAGATAGTATTTATATCGCTTATAGGCGTGCTCTAATATTGTTATTACTTTGCGAACTATTTTTCTCGTTCGTGTTCACCTTCCCTGAACGCGCTACCCCCTTCTTCTACTCCCTTATCACCTCTATTACCATCGTCAATATCTTCTTTATCGATGGCATTAGTAGATACTAGCTATATAAGTTTCTTAAATTCTTCGCGACTCGTTATCTATTGAGATAAGTGTTCTTTTATTCTTTTAAGCGAATCTTTATTATTTCTTCTATACTTACTATAGTAAAAGTAGAAGATCTTAATATAGAGTCGATCGGGTACTTATAAATTATTTCGTCTACTAAGATAGTAGTAGTAGAAGTAGAGATAGCTATAGAGATAGCTCTAATAGAATTATTTATCGCCGAATCTAATAGCGAAGAAGATTTACTTAGTGTAAATTTCGATAACTAAGATCTACTTTCTATAAAAGACGAACTTATAAATAAATAGCGTAGTTAAGAGATAGTAGATTCGAAGAAACGAAGAGAATTTCCAACTATTACTCGATCAATAGCTTAGTCTTCTAGCTACGTTTACTATAGCTTAGAAATCGAATTAAGTAAAAATAAACGAGAACGAGCTCGTTAGTTTTATACTATGAATAATATCTAAAATACTATTCTAATAGATCTAAAAGAGTTTTTCGTAAGATAATTAATAATCTAGCGAATAATACTACTAATAAGATAGCTTAATTAATAGTAAAAGCGATAAAATCTTTTAATTACTAGACTTAAACGACGAGATCTCGAAAGATTAAGACTAAGTAAACTAGATTAATAATAAAAATAGCTTACTTCGAGTTAGAGAGAGTAAATTTAATATATACTAAAGAAGAACTTTAGTAAATATTTCTTAGTTAAAGCTAAAAAGATAAAGATCTTAATTAGTACTATAAGAATAGCTAATAAGAGTCTTAATTAAGTAAAGTAAAGATTAAGTAAAGAATAGTACTATAAACGAGTAGAGAATAAAGCTCGTTATATTAAAATAGAAATAAAAAGCTAGGGCGTTACTACTAATAATAAGACACGACTTGATAAAGTTTAATTCTTTTTATAGAAGATCCGGCTTTCTAAGTAGCCGGGTGCCAAGCGTATCAAGAAGTTCCTTCCCTAGCCAAGTACATGCCTAGTAGGAATGCCATTCCCGGAACGAGTATGCCGAGAATCCATAACATATAGCCATGTTGCTAGACCATTGAAATAATTATATTGTTAATCAAGAATAATTATAATGTTAATTAAGAAGGATGCGTAGTGACGGAGAAGCATAGCTAATATATAGTTATATTGCTTGACCATAGCTACGTTAATTAATTATTTAAATAATTTAAATATTAATTAAGATAAATACGCAATAACGAAGAAGCATAACTAGCATGTAGTTATATTACTAATAATGCTAGCACATAGCTATATTATTAATTATAATAGATACGCAATAACGAAGAAGTATAAATAGTATATAGTTATATTACTAGCACATAGCTATAATAAATAATTATTATAATAAATAAGATTTTTAGTTATTATTCTAGTTATTATCTTATAAGATATAAAAAATTTTATTAAAATTTTTATATTATTTTATAGATAAAAGATATTTAAGAATTATATTTTAAATCGTATTATAGAATAATAAAGAAGTTAATATTCTATATTTATTTCTATCTTTTCGATTACTAATTATAATTTCTATCTTTCTTCTCTACTAGACTCTAACTTAGCTCTATATAGTAACTTCGTTAGCTTTATTTCGCGAATACTTCTAATACTATTTATCTTTATAAGTATTTCTTGTAATTAATATTCTATTTAAACGTATTTTAAATATTGAATTAATTTTAACTAAGCTTCTAATATTAATAATATTTCTCCATAACTCTATAAGAACGTATAGTTAAATTTAAGAAAAGTATATAAAATTAAGTACTTCGTATTAACTTTAAGATATTTTAATAGAATAAAGAAGTTAAAGCGTATTTTCGATATATAATATAGTCTTAAGATTATCTTTTTATTTCATAAAACTAAGAGTTATTCTTTTCAAATAGCGTCGAAAGTACGAATATAAAAAATATTATTTTTTATATACTATTAGAATTATTATAATCGTATTTAAAAGCTATATAAGTTTTATTAAATATATAGATATTAAATACGATAAATCTAGAAGTTAGAATAATAATTTAAAATTTATTATTTTAATAGGGAAATAATAAAAAGGGATTGGTCGTTATCGTACACTGTTATGGATTTGGCATCTGCTCTCCGTATGCCAAGCCCGCTGTGGATCAATGTTGCTCCGGAGAAGAGTTTTCAGAGCATTCGTAGCCTATCTACTCAATCAAGCAGTCAATCCCACACACGTTCCATTCATTCCTTAACATACACGGTAGCTAATTATACGTTCATATTGTAAGTCATCGAGCGGAAGTTGAGCCCCATGTTTTAAAGCCCCTCTCGGAGTCCACGCATTGTGTGTTTTGACTCGGTAGGCGTGCCGTCGTTCGAAGGAAGCTGCAGAAAACCCAATTCATCTCCCCGTGCTTCCACATCTTCTCCCACCTTCACGGCCTTGCCATGCTCCATGTGCGCATTATCTGAGAGCACGATTTGGTCGGTCGAACCTAGACTAGAGAGACCAGTAAGCCCGATCGATGTGTCATTGAATGGGCGCAGCCTTCGCGTGCCACGAAGGAACATATATTTGGATTGGCCGATGATATTGCGCTTTAGATCGTTCGGGCGATGTGCTTGCCGCGTGAATAAGGTCCTGAAAGACCCAAGGCTGGCGACGATTATGGCTGAAGGCAGATGTTAAGCCAGTGCTCAAATCGACGCCAACTTTGAGATGGCAATACAGGCCACTTACCGACGCACTGTTCAACTGAACTCCACATATACAACCACGACAGATCGAATTGGCGAGTCAGCGTGCTAATCACGGTAACGCGAACAATCGCAAATACACAGGTGATGATAGCCAATGAGAAGATGCCAACCAAGGCAGTCTTCTTCCTCCAGGACATCTGAACCCTCCATAGCATGCTGATGGGGATTGCCATGACTATTTACCCAATGAGCGCTAGAGTATCCAATATCTCAAAATAATAAGGCTTACTTGTAAAGTCCGTGACAACATCGATCGCACAATTGAACTTCAGGGTGATTCGCTGGAAGCGGACCGCATCGTCTGTAGAGCAATGGACAAAAATGTCTTCCAGGGGAGCAACCAGACAAGAAAACGGAATGTCGCCAATGCAGATGAAATAGCTAGCCAATGTGAAAGCAAAGACACACCACCAAAGCACCTTCTGTCCAATCACGTTTTGGCCGAGTCGCTTAAAGAAAATAAGGAAGGATATCTTGACAGCCCATAAGCTAGTATAGAAGAAGACAATTACAACTACAGAGCCTTTATAATATTTCTCCGAGTCCTTCATGAACGAGCTGGGTGGTGGCCACTTCTGACCCCTGGTGACTGCGATAAATTGGTACATCCAGCGTGCAACAACTTGCCAGTCAATAGCGGTAAGTAACGCCAATACCCAGGCGAAGATGACGAAAGCATCATCGAAGAAGAACTTCTTGAAGGTCTTCCAGCGAGCAAATAGTCTGATGAGGAGGAAGACCAACGAAACTGCTACCCCAGCCCATATGACTCCCTGACACTGTATTTAGCACATCACTGACTAAGAATTTGAGATACACAACGGCTCACAAGAAAGGTGTTTTGATCGACCTTAGCGGGCTCGGTGGGTGGTGGTCGCTGGGCGAAGAGTGACATGAGTAAGTGGTTTGTTTATCAGAAAGATGGATATGGTGACGTCTCCTTTGGTCGACAATGATGACCTGAATGCAAGCAGTCAAGATAGAAAACTAGGGTCGAAGAGACCTTGGTAAGTTTAATGAAGCAAGCGGCCAGAATTAATGAGTAGAGTCGCTCTTAACTTTAATAACAAGTGAATCTCAGCCGTGTGCAAGGAAATACTTGGCACGGTTGTCATGCATAGCAATGTTGCATCGAACTTTCATAGGCTGAAAGAGGATGCATACGTGGTAGCGAAAATTAGGGTGGATTAACTGCATGAGATGCAGTTCCAGTACTACCCACCCCCTTCGGTGCATAAGGAGTATGAAAAGTAGGACTGTAGAGAAAAGATGGTGACTTGCATGGACTTCCTATTGGCTTTAGTTGGAACATGTTTTTATGCAGGGCCGGGGCTGAGCTGAAAACGCGGCGCTTACATCAAGTGCACGATTTTCCATGTTCCAACTTTTACCGCAAGCCATGTGGATCAGAGCAAACCATGCTGATAAGCAGCACAATATAGATACGAACAAATGAAGCGCCGTGTTAGACGGGAAAGATACGAAGTACCTACAGGGGTTTACGGTCATCACTCGTGCGGGGTTTTAAATCGACCACGCTACTACGTCTATAACCACCCTCAGAATGGTGGAAAAATAATAGTTAGTGTTTATGTGTATAATACAAAGTATTGAATAATGACTACGGTGTCCTTCGGGTACGATAAAGCTGCTCTAAGAGTTGAACGCTGTTATGCAGGTACCGAATCCATCGGAAGACACTGCCAAGGACAGGTCGACAATGACGTCCATATTCTCCACAGGCCCAGTGATCCCTAACGCGGGCTTACTCTCGTCCAGTCGCGGAAAGGTCTGTTTCTTGTTTCCTTTCTGAGCCAGCTTGATGTTGAAGCGGTGAAGAACCATAACAACAAAGCCGAAGACTTCTTCCTTCGCGAGAACCCGGCCTGGGCAATAGGTGACACCTCCTTCAAATGGACGGAAGGATGAATGCCTTGCCAAACTCTTCTTCTTTGTGAACCTGAAAGCGTCGAATTCTTTGATATTATTGCTTCATATATCGGTGTTCGTGTTAAGTTGGCGTGATAGAATAATGATAGAATTACCAGCTTCTAGCACTTTGCCGCCGATCTCGGTCGGTGCGAGGACTTTACGGCTTACTATGGCTCCTCCGTTTAGGCGCAGGGCTTTATAAAAAATGGCGTCGAGAGTAGGAGAATGGGCGCAAAGGTGTTTGACGTCTCAGCTCCTACGTGACCACGTAGCTTCTGTCTCGCCTTGTACGAGCTTCAAAAGCGACTCCTCAACCAGGAGGTGAGAAATCACCCAGAATGAGATTTTGTACTCATTTGAATTGGCTCTGATACGACGTAAGCTTCTTGTTGGGTATATGACAGTATCTTTCAGGACTCACGCACAATATATCAGGAGTAGGACAGATGCTCTGCTGCGGATATCGATTCCAACAATTTCTTGCGCAGTGAGGATAGTTTTGATTGACCATGATTGCTTCGATCTAGCCTCTTCTGGAAGCTTGACGAAAGTCTCTAAAGCCTCTATCAACTTTCTTTGCGGTCTCAACGCTGGGGAACCGAATGCGTCTGGATATCGGAAAAATATCATCCATATATGCTGGTTGAATTCAAGCATGTGATGTACAACGTTGGGCTCTATCTGATGAAGGTGACTGCCGAATACGGACCGTGTCGCAGCTTCGATCATCGTCTATTAGCATAGGGCTCGTAGTGAGACTCGTCGACTCTTGTTAGTCTTCGTAAGTGTGCAGAAATCCAGGCACTCCCAGCGAAGAGTGTTGCTCATTGAGTTAATAAAGGTCTTACATATGGCGCCCATTTTTGGACCGGGCAGCAACTGTTATCTGTATACCTCTTCGGTTAATCGGTTGAGGGACTTTTGTCGAGGATTAATGAGATCATCTGGAAGATAGCATGGTTCCCCTAGCTGTGCGATATGCCAGGCAAGCCTTAAAGCCTCCCCTTTGAAATCAAAGTTTATGAGAATCTAATTGAGGTGACCATCAAAATTGAGCGAAGTATTATTGCGGAAAGCCGCTGCAACGTCCTCGGGTCCCGTAATGATATATAATTTTTGCCCCAGACTTTAATTGTGTATATCTCATGGGTACGCTTAATGTAATTTCTAGAATGGCATTAGCAATACGAGACGCAGAGATGATCTTTAGGAAGATAGATAGAGAGTGCATGAGTCTTGAGACAGTATACGTACAATCCCCGCTCGAGTAGTGCGTCTGAAATAGAAAAGAACGCTAGAGAGTGTCCTAATTTGCTACGTCAGCGCCATGGGCCGGCTCAGAATGGAACGCGGTGTACCTAAGACTGAGTAGAGTTCATCAGCATAAAGTCCAGTCCCGAACCTATTATAGACTCACAAGGAATCCAGTATGGAAGCTCTTTGGGTGCTTGCGGCCTCATGTATCCGCGAATGGTGAACTTCCAAAGCCGCCAGCTTAAGAGAGAGAATACACAAAAAGCTAAAACCGTCAATGAAGGTGAGAGAGCACCACTCGGGAGTCCGTCATGAAGTAATTTTAGCCTGATGGCTACTTGTGGGCTAGCAATAAGGAGCATCGTTGGCCTTAAGCTGTAGTTTGACTACTGTGAGAGACTGCCAGAGGAAGTTGAAGATGCGGAGGCAGTTTTAAGTATACTAAATATATCTGGTCATCACGTGGATCTCTGTCACGGTTCATTGGCGAGCATTATTTTCCAAAAAGATTGCAGCCGCCGGTCACTTTGCATAGTTTCATGAATCGACTCACTTGTTTCCAGCCTAGGGACGTAACGTATCCCGCTCCAGGCCTCAAATGCATCACAGGATCTGTCGCGCATCCGATGAGGCACACAGAACCAAAATTATATGCAGGGTTGATACAGTCATCAAACCGAAGCTCTTTTTGGAAAGATGCTCCGTGGCGGGACAGAATAAATCCCTGGAGACTGGTCATTCCTACGCCTCGTTTACGTTTTGAAATTGTGAGCCTGATACGTTGATGGATGACGGAGGAGGAGGAGCTGGAGAAAGAGGAGGAGAAAGGGTAGTTGTGAACCAATCAGGGAGATGTCTCGTCTGATCTAGAACTGCACATAGCTCAGAAGAGGGCAGACGGACATGCATGTTGGCTGGGCAGTGGGCACAGCGATACGGAAGTCAACGGAAGCCATCATGGATGGCAACCATCATGATATCTGTACAAAACATTTCAACGAGATCATCAAGCTGAAAACAACTAAAGGACAAGGGACGAAGTACTCGTACCTTAAGCAAAATTCGCCGAACCGGGAGCTACCTCTCCTGCAATGCTAGTTTCCCAGGACGATATAAACTAGACTGCAGATAAGAAGCATGCAGCATGGAAGGCTGATCCTCGCAAGATCATTTAGAACCATGTCGACAAGACCGATGACAATACGTGTGGCTTTTTACGCTAACGCAAAATGCAAGTCAGCCCTTCTTGCGGCGGTGATCCTTGGAGAACAAATGCCCTCGAGGGAAAATTCTCCACATATCTCTCCCACCACGCAATTCGGAGTGCATACCACTAGCCAGGCCTCGATCGTGCGTTGTAGCACCGGTAAAATACTATGATTCATTTCAGAATATCATGGGATATCATCGGTGGATTTGCTCCACGAGCTCTCCAGTGAAGCACATTCCGTTGCTCTGCACATAGTTTGAGTTGACACTATCGAGAAGGCACCGATGCCGCATATCATGGATAACGGCGAACTTTCAGAGAACAGGCCCAGTCCACTGGTTCCCCACCTTCATTCATGGAGGCTTATTGTTGTCATTGGATCCCTTTGCCCCGAAACATTCCTACTGGCTTTGGACATCAACATCATAGGTCTTGCCGTACCAAAAATCACCTTGACCTTTCACTAAGTAGTGAGGAAATAGTTATGCTATCTGGTGAATATTATACAGAGTCCGATGACTGTAGTTGCACACTTGCGTCAACTGCCACCCAAAAAGGCCAGAAGTCCTTTTCACTACACTTCTCCCAGTCTCAATGGTGGTTCCAGCAAACAAAAACCAAGCGGCGTTATATAACGATGTATCTGGTCGGTCGTGTATACCAGAGACTGACTTGAATCACACACGCCATGAGTTTGATGAGATTGAGATCGCGGACAACTTGAAAGGCATACCATGGCACAGATAGCGTGATCTAACCGTCTGGTCAGCAGAGACATGCTGCAATCCTGAGCTTGGAGACACACAATCATCCAGTCCAGGCGCTTTCAGACTGAAACCTCCTGTGACCAGTTTGACAGCCAGGACGTACGTCAAGTCAAGCACTAACACAAGTCTAAGGCAATATATTAAAGGCGAGTCGTTAGTTCTGGCAGCGCGGTCTTTAGGCAAGGCACCCGATGCGATGGTCGAGCTGGAGGAAATGTTGTAGGGGAAATGCATTGCAATGTTTTACAAACGAACAGAAATGTCATCTGGAAAATATTTGGGGACGTTTAGTGTTTGCTAGTGTACGAAGAAGGTGGAACATCGCAGATAAGGCTGTGCAACGCTGCCGCCGTTTAGGTACCACGCGGTTTTCATGATTTGAGAACCAAACGCAAGTAACGGGAAGGCTCGTTTCGCTTCAATGCATTAAGCGGGAATTTAGGCGGCAGCAGCAGCAGGGTACAAAGTGGGTTGTGGCGAGCTGGAGTGTAGGAGGGCAAGGTAAGATGATAGGCGCTGGAAATTTCAGAAATAGGAGTTATTCCTACCGACACGAACAAAGTAACACTCAGAAAACAAAAGCCACATGATCCATACACCCCTTGTCACACTGCCTTGATTGAGCTACCTGCAGCAGATCCTTCTCGCAAAGGGGGGGTCCGACATGGCTTGCAGCTTAGGATGACAAGGAAGGAAACTTCAGCTGAACTATCGAACGTGAACCTTTCTGTCAGGACCGAACACCGTACGTGGGGGCCTGACGCGCAGGTGTTGTGTTGTACAACGAATCAATCTTTTGTCTGATGAGAATTTCCATCATGCACGTAGCCTTAGCCGAAGGCTCAATGAGATGCTCGAACTGTAATAGTACCGTTTTGATTAGTGACACCGTCTCTAGACAGTAATATGAAAAGTACTGTAGTGAGATCGTATTCTACAATTTACGTGTATTATTACTATCGTTGTTATTAGGTACCTGTTCTGTTCAATAAATGTGATTTAAAACTTCACGTGTTTATTGCTAATCCATTATTACGATAATACGTTTCTCTAAAAGTATTGTCTAATGACGAAAACGATCTGAAATTACCGTTATTAGTAAATAACCGTAAAAACACCGTGTTATTTACGGTAATGAGATCCCAGCAAATTTCGCTCAGGTAGCCTTATTAGGTAAGGTAGTGTAAGGTATGTCTTGACACTTTCAACGACAAGGATGCAGCTCCCCTGCCCCGCTCTCACATCCCTTTCTCATTTCTCACCTCTGGCATCTGTCGATTCAACGCTAATGACTTTCCTTCATTATTAACTATAGCCAAACATTGGCCCGCGGCCAGCGCTCAGCATGGCCTCACTCCAGATCTTGGTTCTGATACTTCTCCTTCCCACGGCCTGGGTCTTATACAGCTAGTATTGCCTCTTGTTGAACTATATAATCGCGCGAAAGATTGGCGTTTCACTAGTCATCATTCCAATCAGCCATGAGAATCCTTTATGGATGGTTGTAGATAAAAAGATTTTTATACCTCAATTCGAACGTCTCCCTTTTGGCTCTGGAAATTTTACGAGATACAACTGGCGTGGGTGGGAGTTTGCCGACAAGAACAAATCACACCTCGAGATGGGGGACGTCTTTGTTGTTGTCACTCCGGGGAGAAACTGGCTGTACCTTTGTAATGCCGAAGCGTTGATTGACGTCTTCCAAAGAAGGACCGATTTCCCTCGACCGCTGGAGATTTTTCGTAGGCAACAGAGCTCAGAGTGTCGCAGTTGCTAACCTTGCCAGAAATGGTGAACATTTTCGGTCTGAACCTCTCTACTGTAAGTCTCAAACTCAATTCTATGATTTTACACTGATTGATCACTCAAGGACAGACAGACGGCGAGCAATGGCAGCGCCATCGAAAGATAACAGCAAGCTGTTTTAATGAACAAAATAACTAGCTCGTATGGTCTGAAAGCCTCTGCCAAGCTCGAGGCATGATCTAGTATTGGTCGTCGAAAAGATCCACGAGAAGCACAGCGGATGATACCAGGACCTTTTCACTCCATGTACTTTCAAGCGCTGGGTTTGGAAAGTCTTATCCTTTTCAGGATCTCCGTGACTCATCTGACGGCAGTCTTGCCACGAGCTATAAAGAATCGCTGCAGATCATTCTTGACAATTGCATACTACTAATGGTCCTTGGGCAGAAGTTTCTGGCGAAAGAATGGCTTCCAAATAAATTGAGAAAGCTGCACCATGCAACCATCACCTTCCAAAGATATATGACAGAGGTCTACGAAGAAGAGAAAGCGTCAATTGCGAAAGGAAAGCAAGGAGGCAAAAACTTAATGACGTCGCTGGTCCGAGCTTCTATAGATACGCCTGAAACCAGCGTTCCAGTCAATCCGGCCTCAGCTCACAACCAGGGCGGACTGACAGAGAACGAGATATACGGCAATATGTTCGTTTTTAATTTTGCTGGGCACGACACAACGGCACATACGCTGGCCTTCGCAATCTTAATCCTCTCAGCGCACCCTTCTGTCCAAGACTGGCTTTCAGAAGAGCTTCAATACGTGCTTGGGGACACAAGACCCGAGGACTGGGGCTACACTCAGGTTTTCCCACGACTGAAGCGTTGTCTCGCCGTGTTAGTAGGTCTTGAGAGTCTACATGGATTCTTAACAAACACGCTAACGGGAGTTAGTATGAGACACTTCGCCTCTACACTCCTGTCCCCATCGCTAAGTATACGGGCGAACGGCCACGTACACTCAACGTGGGAGAAAAGAGTCTCATAATCCCAGCAAACACAATGCTTATTCCCAGTCATGTGGCTGTCCACACACATCCACGGTACTGGGGTTCAGACTGCCTTCAGTGGCGCCCTTCGCGCTGGATCCAATCAGGTCGTCCGAAAACTAGCAGTATCGAGACTACTTCGACGCAGGAAACCCTTATTGCACCGTATAAAGGGTCTTTTATTGCCTGGTCTGAGGGAATTCGAAACTGTCCCGGCAAGAAGTTCTCGCAGGTGGAGTTTGTAGCGGCTATGGCTGGGATTTTCCGCGATTGGCGCGTGGAACCTGTGCCCGAAAGATTGGAGAGCCCGAAAATGGCAAGGGAAAGGGTCATGGATATGGTAGAAAATGATACGGGACAGGTCTTACTGCTGCAGTTACTGCATCCGGAGAGAGCGGCATTGACATGGAAGCGGAGATAATGGTACATTAATGGTGTATGGAGAACTCAGTACGGGATTAATACCATGATAGATGGATGAGTCCCTTTTGTCCGAAGGTCCCTGCTAGGCTGGAAGCAAGCTCCAATACAAATACTTGAATGATTCGCAGAATAAGAAACGCAGCGGATAATACTAATGCCTGTTCCCTCTGGATCTCGGATATGGCGAAGAGCTGTACGAGAAGGCGTTGCTGCTGCGCAGATACGATAACCGAAGAGCGCAGCACCAGAGGGTCTTGCTACGGAAGCGGAGACAACAAGGAGAGATAATCTTGGGTATATGTCGTAAGGCGCTCACACTCATGAAGCCAATCTTAGGGCCAATCAAATACTAAACCATTCAATCCTTACTCCGTAGAATAAAACCTAATCAATTACAGACTGTCTGACCTCGACTTACACTACCAACTGCTCCAAATCCGAGAGTCACAACTTTTGATTGAACAGTTAATCGGTCAAACCGTTGCCCAACTACCCTGCCATCGCCGGACGCCCGCTCAACAGTTATAGTAACATTGCATACTGTTCGCCGAGGAAAAGCTCGTATACTGCACGGCGATATGATTGCCCGTATCCGCAATCTTATTCTGGCAGTTGCTATCGGAGTAGACGGCGCAATCGGTCCCCTTGGACAAGGCGCCCTCGGTCCGAAGGCTCTGGAAACTGGAGTACTGGAAGCAGTTCCCTTTGCATGTGGGCACGTAGCTGCCGAGTGGGTTGGTATGAGCTTGGTCGCTGTAGTAGGTCACGCATTCGCCGGCGGCGTTGTCGCAGGAGCCACGCGCTTGGAGGCGCGATGCCGCATCATCGACCTCGGACCTCTCGGCTGGGTGGGCATAGCCTAGGGATGTGAAGGCGAGAACGGCGCTGAGGAGGAAGGTAGGCTGCATGGTGAAGGCTAGCTTTTAAAGTCAGTATGCGTTATTCGATCGAGGAGTGTGCTGACCTTTGCTATTTGCGTGTTTTCTGTAGGGCTACCTCTTCTGGGTTTGGGGTCTCTCTTGCGAAGGAAGATGGAGGGAAAGAAGAATAGGCGTTCGATCCAAGGTATTATATACACTTCACAAGGTCGTCGAGATGAGCGCCAACTTGAGTCTGGGCCTGATCGTGGAGGAGCTTGTATGCATGCTGCGCAGTCACTCCTGTTCTTCTTGCGTAATCATGCTCTTCTTTTCACAGGAACTCCGCAACGCAGGCACGTGGCGCTGCGAGTAAAGGATCTCTAAGCAAGCTCTGAAGAAAATTGGGGTTGGTGAGTGGATGCCTACGTCTGCAAGAGATCCAATTGAAGTTCTTTCCCGAACTTCTCCTTCATGATCTACGCGATATCTTTGGAACGCAATTCTATTTCCGGTCGATTGTTGGACACTGACAAAGGTCATTGCATGCTACGCCTTGTTCCACAGACACGGTAGGAAAGGTGCCCGCGTAGGGTCACATCACAAAGGCGGGGTGAGGAAGATGAGAGATCTGGAAACAACAAATTCGTTAAAAGGCCGAGTCATCATATGCATCTTTGTTTGCTATCAAATGGGGTTAGCATGTCGTCTGGCTGATTCAGCCTGCAGATTCATCGGCCTTGGTATGGCAAGTCCAGCCACATTCATGGCTAATGCAGACGTTAGCTCCTATGCTTCCATTGATTTTGGTTAAAGTTGCGCAACATTGGTAAATATGTCTCGACATCTTCGCCCCTACTGCTAATGAAATATCCAAATTCTTACTACAACGCGTAGTAAAGTAAAGCGCTTTATAACCCTTATACATACTCGTCTATATCACTCGTAATAAATTGGCTCTTGCTACGACATGTGGTAAGCGCCCTATAAGCCTTGGGCATATCCAGACCACGAGATGGTATCCAGTCTTGAAGATCTTCTTAAGCTCGCCGCAGAGTAACGCATTGTGCTCCGAATGTGAATGGCTGGGAATTCTAAAGGGAGCATGGGATCTTTCTCGATGAACGCTATCGAGAAGGGCATGGAGTACACAGCTCATCGTTGAACGAGGACAAAGCTTGGAACCTTGAAAATATATAAAGCATGCCATCTTTTCCGCTTCCTCTCTCCTTCCTTCCCTGAGCAAGCAAAGAGAAAAGGTCCAAATACAACCACGATTGGATCGCACTTCCCCGCCGTCTACTCCAAGGCCAAAGTGATCACAATCCAAGAGCAACGCGTCTCACATCGCCTCCCAACAGCCCATCAACCATGCACGTCCAACTCATCTTTACCCTTCTCACCACCCTCACCACCATCCTCGCCCTCCCCGCTCACTCCTCCGAGCCCGACCTCAACAGCCCCGCACTCGTTCCCCGTGCCAACTGCGACAGCAGCGCATGCATCACCTACTTCTCAGACAGCGGATGCACGAACGGCCGCGCCCTAGGCAGCTACAAGCCCGACTGCACGGGCCATTGTTTCCAATACAGTTCCTTCTCCAGCATCCGGGTCCAGGCGAACACCGTTACCGGAGCGGACTGCGTCGCGTATTCGGACAGCAACTGCCAGAACGAGATCAAGGATAGTGGCAATAAACATGACACGTACTGTTTGGATAATGTGAGTGACATCTTTTTGGCGCCTTTGCAAACATGACGGCTGATGATGTTAATTACCCCATTGTGCTGATTTATGGCGGTTTTGTTTCTAGTTGGGGACGGCGAAGAGTATGCAGTGCTACTATGGCTGCTAGGTGCTGAGGCTGGGAAAGCGGCAGGTTGATGTAATGCCAGGCCTTCTTACCTGAGCGCTCTCAGACCATCATGCATGGAGTAAATTGGGCTCAGGACACTTGGTTGAAGTGGAACTCATCGTGTGCCCGTAACTTTTTAGATGATACGACGATGTTGACGCCCTCGTTTCCTTGGTCCAACTTGATGTTAAAATACGATCCTTTCAGACAATGTAACTTTTGACTGTAGCTCTTAGACCACATTCAAGAAATCAATCCACTGATAAGCTTATGCAACCAATAGAGGAGCAGCCAGTTGGTGGCTTCTATGCAAGTAATGAGAGTCTTCGCTCGAGAGTATGGATGTTGGATATGCAAAACCGTGGCTTCTCTGCTGCCTGGTCCAAGAAAATGTGTAATTGGCAGAGTTGTAGCTTGTTCGATGACCTCAGCCTCCTTAGTCCATCTTACTAGAAAACCCGAAAGCTGCGGTGAATTGGACAAGTATCTGTGGAAAACATACGAGTATTCTAGCTTCTGCATGGCCCGAGCGGACATTTCACTCGGGGTTGACAATAGCGAGATGATTTGGTAATGCGGCGAGGGCAGATTTCTTTTCGTTTAGGCAGTCTTTGGCATTAGATAAGACATATTCATTTCTTAGATCCTCAAAGGGGTTTTTGCGAGTTCTTCCGCAGTTTTGTAAGAAGGAAACGACCATCTTTGTAAGATATAAGCACGAATAGGACTCATCAGGTCCACAATCAGTGTCAATGAGCGAGCCGTCCGTCGATCAAGCACCTTGGATCCATAGGATAAAGCAGCTATCAAGATATACATTGCTATATATCTTCAAAGCTACATTCGCCCATCGAGCCATCTCCTCACTTCGTCTTTGTGGCCAGACTCCACTCGAAATGGCGCATCGGCCTACCAACTTGTATCTGGTGTGATCGGGCAGAGGTCGGGGGTTTCCCTCTTCGCTGAGAAAGCATAAGCGGTTAGCCTATCCACGATTTGGACATGGCTCCAGCTGTCCCCTCGGAAGCTCACCATTCAACATTCAAGGCAAGATAGGGGAAGCAGAGGCGTTGTCTCAGCGAGCACTGGCCGGCTATCGTCGATTATGAGGATACAATCGTTCGAGTACTCCACTTGTTGAAAGCATATTGCTCTGCAACGATAATCACGTTTGACGCTAGTAGCAAAAACTTGCCAATGAAAACATTTGCATTTGGTCCGCTGCACCCTGAACTAAGTTCAGAACAGCCTTTGGTACGCATATGAGGTCAAGATTAGACCGACGATATGCCCACCCTTTTAGATGATATGAATGCATACACTACGCAAGAATCTAAGAAAAAGGCAGCGTGAACGTTGTTTAGAGACAAATTGGCAGAACAATATAAGGTAGTCTAGGAAACATCATCCATTATTATCGTCGGCAGGCGTTACATTCAGGGCACTTCGACGGCACGTCAAGTAAAGTGGACCTTCCATGGGCGGAGGGAAAAGTTTGGGGAAAATGAGGTTCATATTAGATATCTCTCGTCGTCGCTTTGTCCAGTGCGAAACAAACGCGCTCGAAGGCCGGCTTTGGGAGGTTTTGCTCCTCGGTCGATCTGACGGTTGTGGAGTTCTAGCGACCAGCTCACTTGGGTGTAAAAGAGTAACAACGTAGTTTGTATAACTGCAAATTTGTGTTGTAGCTCACCTACAATCAAACCCTGGTCGCACGACCATCTGCGTCAAAAGTCCTGGACGCCAAGACTGCTATGTCAAGCTGCGGATAACGCCCTACTGGGAAGGCTTATCTTTTTCTTGGAACTGTGCCTATCAGACCCTATAGGTTCTCCCTAAGCACCAAAGGAAAACTCTAGGTCCCTTATCCCGAGACCCTCTTCCGATGACCTAGGCAGTGAAGAAAGCAAGACCTTCTATGGCTTGCATCCCGATAGCAAGTACTATTATGTACATTCCTATGCAGTGCCTTACCACGAAGGTCTTCTGGAAGAGGATGGGTGGACGGTGGCAACAGCACAGTATGGTAACGAAGAATTCATTGGCGCTATCGGTCGAGGTAGTGTCTTCGCAACACAATTCCATCCTGAAAAAAGCGGGCAAGCAGGTCTGAGGGTCCTCGAAGCTTTCCTGTCCAACCAGCCATCACATGTTCTTGAGCAGGCTGTGGAGCCCAAGGTCCAACCCGGAGTGACACGAAGGATTATCGCTTATCTAGACGTACGAAGTAATAATGCAAGAGATCTGGTTGTCACCAAGGGTGATCAGTATGACATTCGAGAAATAACTGGCGCTCCCGGTGGAGGCCAGGTGCGAAATCTCGGAAAGCCAGTAGATGTTCCCAAGAGATACTATGAGCAAGGGGCTGATGAGATTACATTCTTGAACATTACCTCCTTTCGGAATTGCCCTCTCAGGGATGCTCCTATGAGAGCCAACACAAACAGAGAGAGATGCATCTTCATCGATTATAGAAGAGATTGTGACAACGAACATCGTAGATATACTCTTTTGTTGAAGTCAGTGCGGCCAGGCAAGAATAGAGTTCCCGTAGACTGAAGCAGCACAGCGAGGATCAGGATCCTTTCGCTCATGCGGAGGCACAAGCAATAAAGATTATCGAAGCTATCGCCTCATCTCAGAACCCTCTTCGACGTTCCCAGATGTTCGACAGTGGAATAGCACGAGCGATGAACTGCTCCTGCATGGTTTTGGAGATATTACGCGTGCGTCGGCATCGATAGCAGGCATATGAGAAGCCGATAACGGTGATGGTCACAAAACCAGATAGAGTGCCCGTAAAAGCTGGGTCTGTACCGATTTGGTCGTTGCAGGCTTCAAGAAACGTTTCTTGCTTGCGATCAGCAGCATAACCAAGTGCAGGGAGTAGACGCAGCGTGTGGCGATGGGGACGGAGTGATATGGCAACTGAAGGCACTCTGAGGTTCTGAAGTGACCTTTCGACGATATGCGAAAGATATATGAGCAAGCGCAAGTGTATATTCATTTAAAAAGGTCGAGGGAGCGAGAGCTTATAGAAGTGAAGACAGATGCAATAACAGATCTAACCAAGATATAACGAATAACATAGGAGAGAAGGGGATGGCATTACACAGCATGGGAGGGACGTGTGTTGCGGATGGTCTGATATCTTAGATGGACAATAGATATAGAGGATGTCTGCCTTGTCACTGAAGTGACAGCTCTTTCTTCAGCTGGGCGCCAGTAGTTCTATGGGGTCGTGCATGACTACCCGACCTATCAACAATCCAACCCTATGCCTTCTCTATTGCTTGAAGCTCTCGACCGAGGCCTCTGACCTGCTGAGCCAAGCTATGATTGCATCTGTGGCTTTGTCTGTGATGGTGGTGAAGTTCCGTGCCGTGCAATAGCACTGTACCCGATTGATGATTAGCGGGGCTGCGCTTATCGGATCCGTGACCGCGGCAGACTATGCAGCAGCTTGTTTACAACATACTCTGGTGGGGTTCACTCGTACTCCGCCTTATTTTGTCGCATGCAATCGTGAGCTATTATACGAATCCCACATATATATCTCATGGTAAAATCCACGCTCATCTGCTGAACCACTTCTTTCCCTCTCAATTCCCAATTACTGACTCCCAATCGTCAAAAAACAACAATGGTAAGTCAAACCCCCCACCTCCAACCAAAACCCAACACCATCAACTCCTTCCTCCCCGAATCCTCCCAACCTACCACCTTCTAAACCCCCCTCCCCCTTATCCACAGGCCACCACCACCACCGACACCGGCCTCCCCACCCAATGGGAAGTCCGTCACTCCAACTCCAAAAACCTCCCTTACTACTTCAACCCCACCACCAAGGAATCCCGCTGGGAGCCCCCCCCCGGCACAGACCCGGACAAGATAAAAACCTACATGGCGCAGCACCACAGCAGCAGCAGCGCCCCCGCCAACCCGACGTCCGCCGCCGCCGTCAACAAAGACGGCAAGATCCGCGCCGCGCATCTGCTCGTCAAGCACAGGGACAGCCGGCGGCCGAGCAGCTGGAAGGAGCCCGAGATACGGCGGACGAAGGAGGAGGCGTTGGAGATGTTGAGGGGGTATGAGGAACGGATTAAAGGTGGGGAGATTAGTTTGGGGGATCTGGCGACGAGTGAGAGCGATTGTAGTAGTGCGAGGAAGAAGGGGGATTTGTATGTTGTTTTTCTCTTTTCCCCCTCCTTTTTTCCCTTTCGGAGACTATGGTGTGTAGTATTGGTCGCGCGGACAGTTTGCTGATTGCGATTCTCAAGGGGATTCTTTGGGCACGGGGACATGCAGAAGGAGTTTGAGCAGGCGTCTTTTGCTCTCAAGCCCGGAGAGGTCAGTGGGGTTGTCGATACGGCTAGCGGGGTGCATTTGATTGAAAGGTATGTCATCTTGCAGAAGGATACGGTGTCGTATCACGCCCATTGTGCCACCATTGGATCCTAGAAATAGAGGGTTGACCATATCATAGGCTAGAGTGAGCGCCTTCATACTTCTTACGACCTAGGCTATATGATCATCCACCCAAAAAGCAGGGCGGAAATCACCAAAGCATTTTACGGTCAACACTCATTTGATGTGCTTTTGGAAAATTTGGCCTTTCGAAAACGAGACTCGGTTTATGTACATATGAGGTTGATGGCACATCTGTCGGGGACAGTACCCTAGGCTGCACATTGAGCCTTGTTGTGCTTCTTGTTGATAAAAGCATCTATAGAAATTACGATAGGATGATCGGTAACCTTTTGAGACAAGCGAGATATGCTACCTCGGATTCCGAGGAGTTGTGCTTATCTACCGCACCAACGAGAAGTGCGATTTCAAAGGCAGTACAGTAAACGTCAAGATAGCAACCGAGCATGGGTATCTCAATAATAGATGTTCTAAGATCGCCCGCTCGTGGCGCCAAATGTACGCTCAATACGCCATGCCCCTGACCATGGCTTCGTCCTTCGTAACATGTATTGGTGGTGACTCAGGACAAAGCTTTCAGTGACTCAACTGCTTTGGCAACCTCATCGCTAGCCAGTCGTTCCCAGATCTTCCTACTTTCACCATTCACGCTTCCTGCATCCCCAACCTTTTCGTACAGAAACCGTGAGACATTTCGATTGATGTCGGTATATTGGTCTTTGGACACGGTATTGCTCTGATAGTGAGGAGTAAGTGCGGTAGAGACCATCTTCTGAAGGTCTGTTTTCGTGGACAGAGGCATCGCGGCACGGGTTGGTGAGGTATCTTCGGACCTTGTTGGGCTTGAGCTTTGTATAGGTGGTCGTGACAGCCGCCTCGGTTTATTAGGCTGCCGCAACTCATTATGCGGGCGGTGAGCGAGGGGAATGTCCGTCGGAGACCGTGAGGGAGAGAACTCTGCTGGAGGGTATATTGGCTCGACCTTCGATGTCAGCGAGAGTGGTGAGCCTGGACGAGTGGCCACGGATGGCTGTGGCGTAGTGGATCTCGCGCGAGGACTGGGGTGGTTTGAGGTTGTTGGTGAGGCCCCCGGCGAGGAAGGCTGAGGCGAAGAGTGACCCGTGACGGTTTGCATGTTTTGATGGGTTTGGACCCCCTCCGGAGCAGTGGAGGTCTCAATTTCTCGGAGCATCGATTGTAGGAAGCTCGGGCCGTTGCCTTGGGCAGCAACATTATGTAGACCCAAAGTACGAGATGAAGAAGGACCAGATGCTTCTGTTGTGGCATTGATAGAACCTTCGGCATTATCAATAGTCCGTCTTGTCCTAGGCCTCTTCAAAGGCCGTTGAGGCTCAGTATGAGGTTCGGCATCCGATGGCGAGGTGGTGGCGGACTTTCTCTTTCTCTTCGGGTTTGGATCAAGTTCGATCTCCTTTGCTTTCTCGAAAGCGTTCCAAGCGCGGATCTCTTCGCGGGACTCGGGTTCTGGGACAGTAGGATGTTCGCGTGTTGCGTGAAGGTCCAAAAGCGCTGATGCCGTGTCCCTGAATCTGTTCGCTCCACCTTGCCTTTCAGCAACTTGAAACCTTCGTTCCCATTGCCGAAAGTCACGGCGTTGAGAAGCAGCCCTTTGTGCTCTATCGATGCGAGCAGCATCGGATCCTTCATCGTAAGGGAAGTCAAGGTCCAGATTGAGATTATCCCAGACCGACTGCCACACGCGGGCCCAACTGGAGGAAATGGCTTGATTGCGATTTCTTACTTGGCGTTGTTGACCACGGGTACGTCTATCTGCCGTATGGTGAGGTCGTTGTGCTGAGCGATTCGAGATGTCTGGACAGACACTCTCAATAGCCCGCTGTGTTTCGCAGCTCTCGCAATACCAGGGGCCAACAGGAACCTGTTCCAAGTCGACACAGTATGTATGATAATACGCGTCGCAACCATCACAAGCGAGAAGTTTCTCCTCGTTATCGCCATCACCACAGATGAGACAAGGTTGTTCTTCTAATTCTTCCTCGTAGTCTTCTATAAGCATGGACGGATCGATTTCCGCAATTTGAGTTCGGTCGCTGACGGAGTAGGTGGAAACGGTGATCCCTAGATGAGTAGGTTGTCAGCAGAGTCTGGTACACTCTATGCTCCTCATACCGAATACTTACCCCCAACCTTCGTACTAAGCTCGACTACGTTGAAGTTTTGTCGGCAAATGGGGCAGCTGTTGGCTCGTTCCACCCATGGTTTCAAGCATTCGTCATGTAGGTTGTGTCCGCAAGGCAGTAAATGGGCTATCATGTCAGATTCGGGATCATCGGAGTGTGGTGGCGACCTGTGTGTACTGGGCACTAGGCCACCGTACTCGTCGTCTTCTGACTTGACAGCTCGAGCCGTAGAGTGGGGTAGCGCATTGGCGCTTTCGAGGTCGCCAAGACAGACGATACAGGTCTCTGACATGATGGTGATTGATGACAGTAGAGTTCGAAAGTGGAATCAAAGACAAATTCATGGAGTTGGGAATTTTGAACAAAAGTGTTGAAATTTGAAGATGTAAAGAAAGAAGCCTCTTGGTTTTGTTGGTCGATTAAGCCCACTTCACGCTAGCCGTTAGTGTGCTTCGAAGGAGGGGGGGGCCTCGGGGGATCAAATGCTCACCTGCAGCTGATGCTTGCGAGTAATCTAGAGAGGAAGAATGACCATTAGACTGATTTCGGGCTTGATTCTGGTCAGAACAGAATCCCAAAGAGGCTAGGAACTTAGCACCAATAGGATTCAGAAAGGAAATATAATACTCCACTGACTTGCGACTTCCTGGAAGAAGAATACGCTTGACAGCCTACTGTTTGTCTTGAATTCGATGCAATTTCCGCTCTCTCGATGGACTAGATTCAGCCGAGTGTAGCTGGTAGAGGGATTCTTGCCTTGACAAAGAGGGCAGCTTAAAGCCTGCGGTTCAAGGTTGATATTGTAGAGTCAGACCCAGAATGGTGCATTATGCAGCGAAATCATGGGCGCTGACCAGGCGAAGACGATCCATTAGGAGATCCAGAAGCCCCTTTGATGATCAAATCTTCCCCTGATGGGCTCTTTTGCAGAGCGCCAGCAAAGCCATTCAAGCCTGCGATGAGCCTCCTTCAAATGGATTTGTAATCACGTCAATGTATTGACATCTTCTCTTGAGCAAAACCTGACACTGGCGCCGTCTTCCACTTTGTAAAAGGGTAGCTTCGATGGAACTGAGTCTTATTATTGCAGCTGTGTGCTATCGTTCTACCTCGATACCGATCGGTCCATAAGGGAGCGTATCGATGAACTTTGGGCTAGCTAACTCTTTCATGTCTCCAAATATATTCCAAGTTCCTCCACTATATTATATACCTGAAGATCGACGCGGCAGTACGACTAAGGCAACGACTCGCGGCGGTTGGCCGGTTCAGTAGAGTACCATCAGCATATTGGCCTTGGGCGTGGAGCGACATGGAGAGGCTCTTGCGTATCCAAAGTGACACGGATAGTCAAGGTGCTGGACAGCAGCCCAAGCGCTTCATCATTCGTCGAGGATCCGCACTGCTGACGCTGTCGGAGAGAGGTCGTCGCAGTCAACGGTGCACCTCTAGCGCAGCAGTTAACGGTGATAGAATAAAACATTACTCCGTGCCATCAGACAGCTACCGACACTCTTTAGAGTATCGGTCACATTTGTTGGCCAAATACATTGATGATTAAGAGTGAAATGGATTGAAAGAGAGTTGAGATGGGAGAGTGTTGTGGGTCGTGTCGCTAACGAATAGAAGGGTTCACCCCCACTGCGGCCACTCATAGGGCTGAACAGTATTTTCAGTAGATCTTTTGTAATTTACTAGCTATATCTAATAAATTTATACTCGATAATATATACTTAGAATTATACTTAGAATTATTTTCATTAATTATTTTCATTAATTATTTTTATTAATTATTTTCATTAATTATTTTTATTAATTATTTTCATTAATTATTTTTATTAATTATTTTCATTAAATTATAATTATATCTAAATAAAAGAATTATTAAAGCTAGTGTTAGGACTGTAATTAGATCAAGTTAATGATAATGTGTAACGAATAAATTAAGTCTAAGGAGGAACTATTCATCTAGAAAGGAATATCTATGATGGACGCCAAGGCCTGTAGAGGCTAGTCCCGATTGGGAAGGTAAGTCGACTTGGTGTTGCAGGCCTATGTGATCGTCACACTCGTAATAGCTAGTAAGTAAATAGTTAAAATCTTATTATAAATTTATTTTATTATTATTATATTTAATCTTTAATCTTACTTTTATAAATATATAATATAATTATAAAAACTTCTATTCTATATATATATTATATTATAATATTTATTCTTATTTTATTCTTATATATTATTAATTAGAAATTTTTATATTTAATTTAATTCTATAGAATTTTATTATTCTTCTAACTTTATAAATCTTAGTTATTTAATATTTTTATAATATATAATTAGATTTCAAATTTAATCTTTAATTAATAATTTTGTCACTGTTTTAATATCTACTCTTCGAATGCCAAGTCGATGTGAATCAATGTTGCTTCGAAGAAGAGTTTTCAGAGCATTCGTAGCATATTTGAACAATGGAAGCAATCAATCCCACTACACGTCCATTCGTTCGTGATAAATTTATATAAATTATTTTTATTTTAAACTTAATATTTATCTTTAATTATAATATTTTTTTATATTAAACTTTATTTACTTATATTATCTTATAATAATAATAGACTTTATTATCTAATTTATTATTTTTCTTATTTATTTAATAATACTTTTTAGTTTAAATAAAATTTAAAAATTTAAAAATTTAAAACTCGCTAAAAGTATTTGTTTAGCGAGAATTCTAAAAAAAGTAAGATATAATAGTTAATATTATATAAATTAAACTAGCTTAGTTTTAAATAATTTAAAATTATTTTTAATTCGATAGCGTGCGTAAGTAATTAAGTAGATATATTGAAAATTGATATATTTCAGCCCCACGGGTGGCCGGAGTTGTGTCACGAACGAATGGACGTGTAGTGGGATTGACTGCTTCCATTGTTCAAATATGCTACGAATGCTCTGAAAACTCTTCTCCGGAGCAACATTGATCCACACCGAGCTTGGCATGCGGAGAACAGATGCCAAAACCGTGACAAGTTGGGGGTGAACCCTTCTAGCGTCTTGGCACGGAATAGTTCGCTCTTTGATATCACGTGATATCAAATTTCATGCACGAGAAATTGTTTCAGAAAGAGAAGGCAGTGATATATCTCGTTGATATTGCTCTCCTTAAAACTTTGGTTCTTGTGCCTTTTCTCATCTGCCACTCTCTTCTGACGCCTTGCTTGGTATATCTGGCGCTTTTATAGGCTAATTACGATTGACCGAGTTACTCCGCTTGCATTTTCTGTGTCAAACCTGTATATTTCTCGCTTTCAAATGGTTTCTTTCATCTGACCAATCGCTCCCAATCAATCGATAGCTCTTCTTGCTGTATCACTCCGTCGATCAATTTATCCCTTTACTTGAATCCAACAATGACTGATCTCACACCAAAAGCATATGACCTTATCGTCTTCGGTGCTACTGGGTATACTGGAAAGCTTTGTGCGGAATATATCTCTACAAGCCTGCCCACAGACCTGAAATGGGCCATTGCTGGTCGCTCTGAGAAGAAGCTGTCAGCTCTAAAGAACCACTTGAGGTCAATAAGCACTGATCGTCTTCAGCCAGGTCAATACCCAGCATCCTCATTCATCCTGATTTCGTTAACATTGGAGTAGGCATTGAAGTTGCTTCTCTTGAGCCAGAAGACTTGAAAGCTCTCGTGAAGAAGACCCGGGTCTTAATCAATACCATTGGACCATACCATCTCTATAGCTCACCTGTCGTTGAGGCTTGTGCTAAGAATGGCACGCATTATCTCGATGTTACGGGAGAGTCACCATGGGTCTTAGAAATGATCGAGAAGTACCATGATATAGCAAAAGCCAACCACGCCATCGTGATTCCTGAAATCGGTATAGAGTCTGCGCCATCAGACCTTTTGGCTTTCGCGTTGGTTACTTTGATTAGGACAGAGCTTTCGGTAGGGACGGAAGAGGTGATCACCTCTGTGCACGACTTCAAGGGCACTCCCTCCGGTGGTACGCTAGCCACGGTTCTTTCTATAATGGACCACTACAGTCTCAAACAAATTGGAATGTCCAGTGGTTCCTGGGCTACCTCTCCTGTTCCTCGGCCAAAGAGTCAAGTCTCACGGTCGTGGGTCAGCAAACTTCTAGGTGTTCGATCTGTGCCAGGGTTGGGAACACTGACCACATCTATATCAGCTGCATCAGACGTCGCTGTTGTCCAAAGAAGCTGGGGCCTTTTGGATGACGGCAAGCTCTACGGTAGCAAGTTCCAATATCATGAGTACATGAAGGTGCGCAACTCTGTCGTCGGCGTAGCCATTCACTTTGCTCTTGCTTTCACCGGTTTGGCGTTGATCTTCCCTCCTGTCCGGTGGTTGGCGAAGAAGTTTCTTTACGCGCCTGGTGAGGGCGCCGATAAGGACACAACCAGGCACGAATATCTAGAATATCACGCAATCGCCACTGCCGACCTGGAGGGACCCAACCCAAGGCGTGCTTTCGCCAAACTGAGGTGGGATGGTGCTTTGTATCATTTCACGGGAGTCTGCCTTGCGGAAGCGGCAATGGTGCTCCTTAGTGATGAGAAGCTAGTACGGCGACTGGATGGTGGGCTCCTTACCCCAGCAACTCTAGGCCAACCATTCATTGATCGAATGAAGCATGCTGGACTTGTCTTTGAGGTCGAGATGCTTCCCAGCCAACGCACGTAATTACAGTCAGATTTCCGTTTGAGCACTTTCATTCTTGACACTGCATGCGTATTTGAGGTCTTGTGGACGTCCCATTGCACAACCGGCTTGCTTAAGACGCCCTGCAGCGATACTTTCGATCATGGGAAATCTTTCCATCTGCGATCACTGCCATGTAAACAGGACATTGGCGGCTAGGTTAAACATGAAATACTGACCAATCATTGCACCATCGTTCTAATTGTATCTGCCCAAGAGATATGCGAAATCGCCAGAATGATCGTTACGACCGCCACGAAGGTGGTCGCCCCGTGCTGCAGATCCTAGAGAGCCATACCATTCAAGAACTGATCAAAGGCGTTAGCGATTTTCCCAAAGACCGAGCAAGAGAGAAGACGAGTCAAGGGCTCTCAGTGAACATCGACAGCGCCGCAATAGCCAACGACGTCGAGACCTACGAGGACATAGGTGCTATGAAGACAGTGGTCATCACGAAGACAGCAGAGTCCCCTGGGCACAAGGAGAACAGAAAATGAATAGCTATCGTAACAGCCTTGTCCATGGTTCATTTCCTCTCATCTATTCCAATGCACTAACGATGTGAAGTACAGACGCTCACCAAAGCTTCTGCAATTACACCGGCAATGCTCGTGACCGTACTATCCCAAGAGATTTGTTCGATATGGTGCCTCAATCCCAGCAGGAGAGAGAAACATCTCCGCCAAGCTACCCTTGATCACCCAACTAAAACACCTCCAACCTCCCCCGCGAATGAAAAGAGAGACCGTGGTGTACGAGCAGCGAATGCTGTTGAATGAGTCACGCTTCAGTCAATACCGACCCCGACAGCATGGTTCCAGCCGCCCCTCCTTCCGACCAAGGGTGAAACCTGTACCAGAATCCAGAAGTAGCTTCACGGACCGATCTTCTCGATTGAAGAATATAGCCCGCGTCGTTGTGGTTCTCGCCGCTACTACGGACAGATGAGGGGATCTTCACAAACCTCCAGAAGCAGGGACCACAAACCCAGGCCACGGATCAAAGAGCGCTACTAAAATAATCAGTCGTTCAGGCCAAGAACATCTAAAGAGGGAGCCGACAGGTTACACCGAAGTTGAGAAAGTTAAAGAAACAAATAGACCGAGCGTGGAAGGAGGATTTAGCAATAAGGGACTGATGAAGGCTTCGCTCCTTACTGCACAGGTGATAGCCTTCGCCATCTGCCATTGTACTATTGTTCAAGGAACGCTTCCCCGCAACCTTTCAAGAGAGTCGCGTTCCACTTCCTCTCGT
The DNA here is from genome assembly GCA_033085395.1 of Xanthoparmelia taractica. Classification (NCBI taxonomy): domain Eukaryota; kingdom Fungi; phylum Ascomycota; class Lecanoromycetes; order Lecanorales; family Parmeliaceae; genus Xanthoparmelia; species Xanthoparmelia taractica. The sequence goes on along the minus strand of JANQBS010000029.1, from coordinate 223,739 downwards.
TCTGCGTCCGAGTCAGATTGAGTCCAGTCCCAAGCGCTTTCAGCCTCAACTGGAGATATCGCCATACCCCCAGCCGCCACCGGGTCCCGCTCGAAAAGCCACTGTTCTGCTTCTGAATCAGACTCCGTCCACTCCCAAACTTTACTAACTGTCTCCGCATCCTGTTCCAAACTCCCTCTCTCAGCTTCCGTCTTCAAGGCATTCGACCCCGAATCCTCCTGATCTCGATCGTCAGACTCCTCAGCCGTTACCGTATCCCGTTTGACCAGCCGTTGTCTTGCTGTCGACTCTGGCTGGTACCCCTTTTCTGCCTGCTCCGCTTCTTCTTCTGCTTCGTCCGCCACGCAGCAAAGATCCCTGAAGAAGTGAAGCTTGGCCCCCTCCGGAATGGACTCAATTTTAACCTCAAGCGTTTCTTCGGACTCTAGAAGCATGTGCTCCAGACTGAGCATGGCCTTTGCTACTTGAAGAGCCTTTGCACTAGCACGTATGTCATCGAGCTGGGCGGCGACCACGTCCATGTTGTCTCTTAACATATCGTCAGCCCATCTTTCGTTGTAGGACTTCGTTCGTGTTGATTCAAGGAACTCCCAGAACTGGGATGTACTTATCAGTAACGCGGTTAGAACAGATTGCATACATGTGCTGTGCCTTGCCTTGGGGTTCGTCACGACTCTGCCCGGGAGAGCATCATACAATCTGCTGGTCAGGACCATTTCGAAATACGCATTGGTTGAGTAGCGCTCGTTTTTCCGTGCCATTTTACTGGATTGCAAGGAAAAGAACGGCCAAGATTTGGTGACTTGATCCCTTGACCAGTAAGGGTTTATACAAGACGACAGCTCTAATTGATACTGTGAGGATCGCGTCAATGTACCGTTATACTGAAAAGCAAAATGGTCTCGGCATTTCTGACATGCTCTTGAAGTTCTGTATTCCAAAGGATATAGATTGAGATTTGTCGACTCTTTAATGATGGATATTAGAAGATTTTGATCTCGACGACGCAGATTTGCAGCCCAGGAGATCGGGAAGCTGAGTAATTGGAAGGTGCGAAGGAACCAGAAGACCCGTCGAGCCAAGAACAGGACACGGAAGCCTCATTAGAGTGTCAGATGAATCGGGAGTGACTGAGGCAACTGGTGCATTAAAGCCTGCGTGCTTTACCCTCGGGACCGTCGCTCCCTGAGCTTGCTGGCTTGCGCTCGTAACACTCGCTTCCCGTTTCTATATCTGAAGCCGTCATCCTCGCACGCAAGAGAAGCTTGGTCTTCTAATACCTTTCAAATTGATCCCTCAACCATCAAAAGGTTTCAACCTCAAGCCAAAGGTGTCCTTACTTACTACCCTCTTCCACTTCATTTTCGACATACCCGTCCTTATGTCCAAACCCACCAACTTCCTCGCCTCCCCACTGCTTTCCTCTCTATTCTCCTCAACAAGATTCTCTTCTCCTTCAATCTCATCCCTTCGTCCCCCTTCCCGCCATAGTTCCAACGTTCCAGAACCGTAGACCTGGCCCCATTCCTTTAACAGACGCAACGAACGAACCATCATTTCCACTCATCCATCTGCACGAACATCACCCCGTAACAGCAAACACCAACCCCCCCTCCAACCTCACCCACAAACTCTCCCTGAACCACATCCAAGACCTCGACAGCCACAGATAACCCCCCAACCTCCTACATCCCACAAGAAGCTACCAAGTCCTAACCCCTATCCTATCCCATTCTCCTTTCTTCAGCCGCCTCGGTAGACAGACCGATAACATAGTCGAAACACATTATTCGTGCAGGAGGTGGTGATAGTAGGAAGGCGGAGGACCGTGTGGGAAGGGGATGCTGATGGTTTGTGCACGTCGTTGGAATGAAGGAGTAGCTTGGAAGATGGAACTTGTGCGAGTAGTAGACTGGACGCGGAGCCGTCGTCGACTATTCAAAACATGGAACCAGGGCTTAGGTAGATTAATGTACTATATTTAGTATGGTACAAGAGATACAGATACCAATTCCAGCCATGGCAGCTGAATATCACATATGCCAAAACGTGTGAATCCATTACGTCTCTTTCCGCTTGCAATACCTTGAATCTAGATGCCAATATCGTACCGACAGGCTCCCATGATCTTGCCAAAACATTTCATCGACTGTAGAACAGTGGCCCCACACCCCTTGTTCTCCCACTGCCGCCACTTCTAACTCTTGAATCCGTCCTCTCGGTCTCGTAATCATCACCGGTGCTTTCATCCCTCTCACTTCCCATCTCTGCGGCCCTCAATATACCCCTCCCCCTCTTCCTCTCCTCTTTCTCCTCGTCCGGCGGTAGAAAGCGATGGACAATCCTGTGATCCATTACCCTTTCCTCGTCATCGCTTTTTCCAAGCTTCTCGGTTTTTGGCCATTGATACCCATAGAGCTTGCTATGGCGTTCACATCGTGGACACTCTTTGCGTGTCTGATAGCCATTGGCTTGCACCCAACAAGCCGAGCAGGTACGGCAGTCAACCCAACGGGAGAAGGATTCACCAAGCAGAAGGTGTGTACGGATGTAGTCGCCGGGGGTACGCGTACTGGGAATATCGAGCTCGATCGTGGGCTGCAAGCCTCGAATTTTCTTAAGCCTACGATTTACCGGCTTCCGCTTGGGTTCCAGCGGAACCAGGCTGCCAATCTTCCGTGGGCGGCTACTCTTGCGGAGGTCAGAGTCAATGGTGTGCAGACTCGGTTCGTCGTCATCAATTTCCGCAATTGAAGGCAGAGATGACAACGGAGATGAGAGAGACGTGAGACCACTGCTGGAAGGCGAGAGTGCTAATTGCGGTGGCAGGTTCCATTCGATGCCACCTTCGAGGCCTGCACTCGGCGTTGTAGCTGAACTCGAATCTGGCCTGAAGCGATCATCGAAAGTAGAGTCCTTCTCGCTGATGGAACTTGAGCCCTGTAAGCTAGACGAGCTGGGGCTTTGCACGCTTTGCTTTCTTGTAGACAAAGGAGAGCGTATCGGCTTGACACGTAGGAAATTCTGCTTGCGCCCTGAAGAGTTGGCCGAGGATATTCCAGTGAGGAACGAAAAAGGGCTTTTAAACTTATATGGTATACTCGAGTCGCTATAGGACCGTGCGCGAGGATGGGTCTTCTTAGCTGCACGCTTCCCTTTCTTCGAGCGCCGTGGCTCTGGTTTTGTGGGGGCGCTGACGCCGGCAAACGCTGCTCTGACAGCAGCCAGAATATCATCTTCGCCTTGAGTTGTCTTACCATGTTGTCCGGCATTTTTCAGTGACAAGCCGTGTCCAGGGTCATTGTTTCCACCTTCGGCAGGAATTACAATGTCGGTGACATTCAGTACCTGGCGCAAGGGTGATCCCGGCTTCGCCCCTTTAACGGCTTGAGAGTGTACCAGATTGCCTCTCGCCTCGATTCCAAAAGAATTAATGGCTCTACCGGTTCCAGATCTCCGTTTCTTTGTTGGGGTTTCTTCATCATCGGAGCTCATGGAGCCGGCACTTAGATCAGACTCAGGAACAGACATCCTCTTTCTCGATGAGTAATAAGGTTTGGTCATCTCGAACTCTGGCTCGGACATCGTTATCGGAGTGGATAATCCACTTGAGATGGTGCTCGAGTTTGATCCTGGCCAGCCATTCCGCCCTTCGGCTTCGCACGTGCCACACAGACATTCACAATTACCCTCGCCGAAGTAATTTTCTCCGTAGTTTACAGTGATTTCCTCGCCAACCCGGATGTTCCGCACAGCATAAACTTGCATACCGTCAGATCCACGGGTCACCAGTCGAGCATTAGCGTTGCAGTCGTGGTTCGAGAACCGAGCTGGGCCAAGGAAAAGCGATGGCGTCTTCTTCCTACTTGACATGACGATGCTGAAGTCTCGCCTCGTTAAGTCCAGATCCTTTTCCTCCTCAGGGGTCATGGCCACCAAGTTCCCGCACAGGTACTTGATAGTGTCTCCTTGCTTGATGGGACGTCTCGCGGTGGTTGAAGCCTCCTGTGTGACGATAGTATAACGGTTGGTAGTCGAAACTTCAAAGGGACAATCGGGAAGCCACATATTTATGTATTTCCGCATGTGCCTTCTAAAGTCCTCCTTCTCGCGCTCCGTCTTCAAAAGGCCGAAGTACTTCTTGAATCCTGCAAGCTGTAGCAGAGAGCTTTCTGCCTTTTGTGGGTCTTTCCCTACAATGACGTCGTGAAGTAAGATAGAGCAGACATCTTCTTCACTAATGCCTCGGGTCAGATTGTATTTTGACCGATTCTTTCGTATTGTGGTCCAGAAATACACCTGAGCTGTTTGTTAGCATAGGCATTAACACGGACGAGTAGAGAGGTTGAGACGTGCATGGTCAACAAGTGCATCCGTCAATATGTCATCATAGCCCGCCAGTTGAGTGAGGGTCAGTCGCTCCTTCTTTGGCGGCGTATCTGGTGGCGTCGCATCTTTTCGCGCCCGCCCCATCATGGGGTTGAAGGAATAGGATTTCGCGAATTCTCAGATTTGGTTCTTTTTCGAGTAGGAAATCAGTGCATATGAGGAAAGAGTGAGGTTTTGGGTCGGAATAGAGCTTGTGGGTGGGTGGCTTAGACTTTAGACATTGTGGTCGTCGGGGATGGGACGAGTCAAGGATGTGTGAAGGATGAGGAAGACTTAAGGAGAGAATATATAGAGTCAAGTGAAAGGAAATATATGCAGGAAGGATGCCACCCGAGCATTGTTCAATAAGAAATTTATGTCGCGCCGCAGGAAGGAGTGACAGAGCTGACAAGGCAAGGGGAACCTGTTGTCAATCAGGTGTTCAGGGCCAAGAGCGGGAATTTGATAGACGGGCAAAGCGGCTACACCCGCCTTCTCTCTGCAGTTCGGAGCATAACAATTGGGTAGAGCAAACTGCAGACTACCTTCTTCTCTATTCTTCAATTCTATTGTTCTTCTTTAACACAAACACAAACAATAATAAATACATCCCCCAGCCTCCCAGTTCTTTTCACCCCCAGAATGATCCAGCTCAAGGTATATTCATCAGAGCCCTGGGCTGCTTTTGCCGCCATTCACTTTTACTGATTGATTCTATTTCAGACAATGCTCAATTGCATCGACAATTCCGGAGCTACTATTGTTGAATGTGTAGCAAACCTGCGAATGAAGAGGCACGGGAAAGTTGGTGAGGACTATCTATAGTATCCATGTACGCTTCGCCGACTAACGCGCCCAAAAGGTGATCGTATAATAGTCGTCGTACAAAAGTCCCGCTCCATGGGCGACAGCGGCCCTGGCAACACCCTTGCGGCAGCAAACAAAGTTAAGAGAGGAGACATCAGGCACGCTATTATAGTACGGACAGCGAAGAAGGTACAACGAAAAGATGGAACCGTAGTCAGATTCGATGATAATGCATGTGCACTGGTCGGGAAGAATGGGGAGCCCATTGGCACGAGAATCAATGGTAAGTCGAATTGAAAGGCATCAGGTCAAGGTGATTATGCTAATACTTCATCCAGGCATTGTTGGTGCTGAGCTACGAAACAAGCAGCAGTCGAAAATATTATCACTAGCATCAATGCACGTATAGCAATTTTCTGCACGGCTTCAAGACTATTTGACTCTCAGGAGAGTTCATGTACGGAAATTCTGTCCACACCATGTCAACACTCAAGCTGAAGAAAAGAGATGTTCCAAAGTCTGCCCGTATCAAAGCGGACTCAAGCTTTCCGCCATCGATCCACCTGGGGTTCCGTCTCTCGCTTCTGCCTGTAGGGACACGGTCTTGATCCTTGGGGCGATCCGGAATTATTGTTTTAACGCATGCACAAACACACTGAGCTCCACCCACCCAGCTCTGACCACTCTTCCAGTGCCAAGCAACCCGTGCATCTTCAGACTTGCGGTGTCGCCGGAGCGCCTCTAACAACTGACCTCAATCCCGTCGCGCATCTTGCCAGAGAATCCTTTAGAGTGTCAAATACAGAGGAGGTTTTGGGCCCTCAGCAGTCGCTGACTAAGGCGCTATTCACGACGGTGCACCATGTGTTCGCAGAAGCCCAGTCGTCTATGAAAGAGAACAATGCGTTTTGTATCAAATTCTGAGACGCTCAAAAAGAGCATTGTGATTCACCAGTCACGGTACACACAGCAACTTAGGTGTGTGTGCCTCGCGGAGAGATTTTACTGATCTATCCGTCACAGCAATCTCGTAACAGCGTAAGGCTGGGAGGAATGGGCGTCTCAAGAAATAGTTGAGTGGTATCATGTTTCATACAAAATCATTTATGTACAAGCAGAGGAAAAATTTCAATGAAAAGTGGAAGACTATAACTCTTTCTCCTTGCTCGCCCCTCTTCTACTCTCTTCCAACATTTCAGTCGCTCGACCTGTTTCGGGCCTGTGGGATACTGCATCCGGGCCGCCAAAGGTCTCGAAAGCCTTGTGAAAAGTCCATTCAACTGCTTCCTCTACTGGCTTATCGAAGATGAATGGCAGGAAAGGCACAGCAGCCAAACCGAGCTGTTTGAGACTTCTGTCAGATCCGTCCCAATTTGGATAGCAAGGAAGACACATACTCCGATCGGCCCATAAGTTCTTATACGCGTGTTCTTCGCATCCTTCAGCGCCTTACCTGAATACCTCACGATACTGTGGATCGTGAAAGCCGGCAGTCCCATTGACGCTATGCTCTGGAAAACCGCCCGTTGCACCATTACGCTCCTGAAGTCCTCGATGGCCGGAACATGGCCGACCTCTGGTCTACCGGTCTCTGTTGTCAACGGCTCCCTCGCATCCGCCGATCTCGTAGACAATACCCCTGGTACGCCTGGATGTTTTATGCGCTGGTTTCTCAAGTAGGCTTTGTAGCCTTCGTGCCCTACGTCTCCAACGAGGTATGCCCAGGAGATACCATATGCCCCTTTGACGAGCCATGGATGAGCGATTGGGCGGAAAGACTCTCCAATGTCTGAAGTGTAGGCAACATAGCGGTGCGCACTGAGTAACACTGTACGGAGTCTACTAGCATACGCCGCGTACCGGATGTTGGAATCTGTAGACTGGTTTGCTCTTCACGACCATCAGGGAAGGCTCTCACGTAGACCAACGCAGGATCTTTGACATACGTGCCATCATAAACTTGTTCCCATAACGATTCTTCATTGTCTACAATCTTTTGCAGACTCTCAGGTAGCTTCTCTCGTGGAAGGGGGTCATCTTCTGAGTACTTGGCCCGTCTTTGGACAGTAGTGTTGGAGTCTTTATTGCTGGACATGATTCTCCTGACGGCGGGCAGATAGAGCGAAAGCTCCTCCAGTAAACGAAGTCCCGTCTGCCTATATATGCCTGGGTCTCGTGCCCCCTCTTGCCCATGACGACCCGATGTTGCCCGCCCGCCCGCCAAGCCCGCTTCGGCTTGCGCTTGCCATTGCCGCAGAGCCGACGTAGCTCCGCCTTAGACCTCTGCTTGTGCTTTATTATTGGCACATTGTTTTCAAAGTACATCCTCATCGTTTACTGATATCCGGCATCATGGTCGCCCAATACACGGTATTCGGTCGTCAAGTCGGCTCCCACGTTGTAAGTCTCTTGCATCTGTCCCACGCTATCACGCCTTCCCCTTTCCTTCATCTACATTGAACGTATCAAGCGTCTAATAACTTCTTTTACTGGCACAGCTTGCAATGATCACCCTGGGCACGACCTTCGGCGGGATCGCGCTCGCTATGGGAGGTAAAAAGAAGGATAAGGAGCAAGGGCCGCCGATCAATGCGGGCTCGAAGGACGAAGAAGCGTTCATACAGTTCGTCCATCCATTGTCTCGGAATGATCCGTAAGAGAGGCGGTTACTGAATTTATTTCCAGGGAATTTTTGAAGAATAATGGGGGGGAGCAAAAGGCGAAGCAATAGGAGGGAAAGTGCTTGATGGAGAAGGAAAGCAGAGGACTGGTGGGCATTACAGGGCGAGATGCGAGTTTGATGGCAGTACTACAAGCATAGACACCTGGCAAACTAGGTTTTCCGCTGCATAACATATTATCAATGTTGCGTTGCGCTCGAGGACTGGTCAGAGGCCGGTATAAGAATCTCTACAACAGCAACATCCCGTGCCAAAATTAGGCGTTTATCCGTTCGTGTTCCGAAACATATACAAGACCTACTCCCCAGGTACAAGATACAGAACCTCTTTCACTAAAGGACGCTTTCCTACTACAACTTCCGCCCTCCCATTCTTCAGATCCATGACGATGCAAAACAAAGTCGAGATGGAGCTATCATCTGTCTTTGATCGACAAATCGCTGTAGGGAAGTTCTCCTCATCCTTGAGCACTGACCGAATATCTTCCACTCCTAGAGTCCCGGTGTCGGGAGATCTTTCCGTCTGCTCGCGCACAAGTTGGTCAACGCGCTTCAACCTTGTTGGCGAGTCCTTCAGCGCCATGAGATCTTCCACGCCAGGGTGTGGCGTGATGTAATGGTTCGTATGCGTGAGGACTCCTTGTTCCATTGCCAGTTTTATGATATCGATATGACTGCACTCAAGCCCAATCGCCGACTCGGAGTCTGCTACCTACGCAGTATTTGGAGTCAGCATTACTTCTCTAAGCCATGGATCTGGGTAACCCTCTGCTCCCGCAATATGTCTCATGAATCCGGCTTCAGCCCATAACAGAATAAAGAATCCTAAATGTACGAACCAAAATGTGACATGAGCTCGCCACGCCTGCTTTTTCTAAAGCTGCCACAGCTTCTCCCATAGAAGTACTTTCCAAACACGTCCTCAAAGCCAGATGACATGGCAATCTCCCCACATCAATACCGTGAGCCTTGATGGCATTCAAGCAGACACCAACGCCTCTGGTGTTGAGGCCAATCTTTCCAATGATGCCAGCTTCCGTAATCATGCCGATAGCTGGTTTTCCTTGCTGACTGATGTTGAGGTTGATGAGGTTCTCTCGTTGCTCCTCTTCCCAGTCCCAGTTCTGAGCGAGGAAGCTCGACGTGTTGGTTTTTCGATAGATAGCTGTGCAGCCGTCTCCGGCCATTCCATACGCGATTTCAGTGCGCACATTCAGGGCTAAGATGTCGAGGTAGGGCACATTTGCACCGTTGGCAATGCCTGTTTAGGTCAATACTTCAAGACCTTATTTGCTGTGGAGTAAACAGCTCGTTGCGGTGAAAGTAATGGACAAGGCAATTCAAATATATACATGATGCATTGTGTATCAGGAAATGTACTTGGAGAATGTTCGATGGATGATGCGGTGTATAGACGCATGGTCTTAGATTCCACTTCCAAACAAGGTAACGTAGAGGCTTGCAACATCCATAACAAGGAAAAATGTAGAATCGTATGAAATCATATGAAGTTGCAAAGAATCTTATAGTAGTCCACCATACCTTTCATCTCCATACAGTAATCCGGCCACTCCCTCAAAAGCAACAGCTCAAACTTCGCAGCCGTATCACAGGCCTGGGACCACGAAAGATGTGCTCTCTTCCGGAAAAGGGTCTCGTAGAACCTCAGACCTCGTTCAATCTCAGTCTTTGCTGCTCTGCCGTGTTGAAGGCCTATCTGTGCGGAGAGAAAGACTGAGCATTTGGATGACTGGATGATGATGATGATGATGATGATGTGCTTCTGCTGACCTCTGTACAAGTCCCACTGCAATCGATACGCTTCATCTCTATGAGTATGGCCCGTGAAGACAATCGGACAGTTGTAGATGTATTCTTTGACTACTCATGAGCCCCAAAGATTGATTGGCAATAGAGGACGTGAATGATACACTCGGTGAAGACTTTGTTCAACCCGTACTTAGCCCACCGTACAATAATTATCTGCACGAGACAGAGCATTGCGCGGCAGTATTGGTTTTAGAGTCGCATAAAGAACTCTATCGGCGAAATCAAGATGGAAATCTACTACAATGTCCTCTGAGGCTCTGGAAATCCAACGGGATGAAGTGGCAGTAGCGACAAGGAAATAACTCGCACGTTCCAGATACCACACTCTGCGCGATCGAAAACACGATGTTGGGAATGATGATTTAAATACGTCCTTGATGCTGATGCCGATGCTCGTCTACTTAAGCTATCGGGCTAGACCATACTGCTAAACGTACGGTACCAATGCTGTAGACAAAGCAATGCCCAATGCAGCCACGTGTCAATCTCTGAAAACAAGCCTTACGCATGAAGCCATAATCTTCTTCACACAGCTGTACTCCATCTCTCTCCAATGCTATTTGTCCTACAACAGAGGCTCTCTCTCACCATCTTCAATGTCCGAGTCATCGTCCAGTCTTCGCCAGATGAGCTCTTTGCCGAAGATCTGTAATCCGTCAGTAGGGCTTTGCAGCGGCGAGTGCACAGTACTAGTACCGGTGGAAGTGAGATAGCGAGAGCCGCCGTCAGGAGCAGGACCGCGATTACAACGGCAAAGATCCATTGAAGGGCGAAAGCTCTGATGACATGTTGATGTAATGCAAGAGCTAAAGGCGAGCGGTTAGCCTACTGCCTACGTGCTGTGAAGGGAGTCCGTCGAACGTACATGCCGCAAGCATGGCCAATTCGAAGCCAATGGGGTAATCTTTGAAGGCACCCATGAAAAAGATGCCATAGAACAGGATAGACCAAATCGCCACGTTTGCCAGGATCCTGGCAGCTAAGCTCTGAGCGCCAACCATCGCAGCTCCATTCGATAAAACAGCGACAAAGTTCCAAGCAAGCGGACCGGTGACGACAGGTATGTGTATGAAGGGCTGGGTTCGGAGATGCCGGAAGTAGAGCGACGTCAAATTGAACGAGTTAATAACCAGCATCAGCTCGCCGATCCAAAAATGGGAATGAACCCACAAAAGTATGAATGCGGACGTGAGAAGGTTGTGCACGATGAAGTGAGAACCGACATTCGCGGCGATCTTGACTAGCTCCGCGTTGAATGTGAAGAGGCAGTATAGGTAGCCGAACTGTAGCAGGAGGAGGAGGAGCCTGGGTCTGTATCAGCTCACTGTACTTCGGAAGTCGCATTATCAGATAGAAGAGTGTTTTACCAGTAGGTGGAGGTAATCTCAGGGTTGAGCGAGAACGGAGTAGGATGGGCCTGATTCTGGTCCCAGATAGTCTTGCCATTGGGCGGAGCCTTCATGGAGAACAGAACACTGAGTACCAGTACGAGAAGCCACGTGAATAAGGTCAAGAATCTGAAGACAATGATTGCTCGCTTGTCGTGCTTCTCGCGTTTGGCGAATGGATTCACTGAGAATGATAATCAGCTTCTATAGTACAAGCTGTTGGACTGATAGAATAACCTACTGGTTTGAACACGTTCCATGGTTTATTGCGTAAGGAAGCCCAGCGTTGTTACGATTAGGTTGTACCAGTGAACGTTCGCAGCTTCGTGTCGCCGTAAATGAGAGGTAGTGTCGCCCAAAAACAACAAACGAAAGGCGAATTTCGAGGTATGGATGATGAACAGTAGAAGAGTGATCAGGAAAACCGAGAACTTGTGAGCACGGCACCACATGTTCTGGAATAAGGTAGCTTGCTCTCCGTGATGGTTATTAGTGGAAAGCGCGATGGACAATGACAGCAATCCGCTAAAAGCATAGGCTAACTATAGATACAGCATCCCGTATTGTCCTTCCATGCGCAACAAAAGTAATATCTTACATCTTAAAGATCTGGACAAGATATCTAATCAAACTTTGCAAATGCTAATTCATAAGCCAAAGCCAGCGTCATTCTTGCGTGTTGCAACATATGATCTGTTTATGGATTGTTAGCATGAGTCATACGCAAAACAAGTACTTGGACGTACCGAAATCGAGAAACTCTATCCTGTCTTGCGTTGTGTGAATCTTTTTGTCGCTGTACTTGAAATCCGACTCAATAACGAAGGCAGAGGGATAGCCAGCCTTTGACGCGGATGCATGATCAGAGCACGCATATCCACATTTGGTGAGGACGTAAGGGATGGAGCAATACTGGCCCGTGGTCAGCAGGAGTAGTTCAATCAGCTCACACCAATTGTAACGTACCTTGGTGATGATCTTTTTGATGAAATCTGTAAGATCTGGGTTGACAAAGTCTGTGATCACGCCAACACTTTCTGGTTCTCCTGCTTCGATCGTTTTGTGAGTGTAGCCAGTCATGTCCTGTTGCAGCATTGCCTTGACGTCCCTACCCTCCTTTTCGTATGCGGAGAAGATAGCTTGACTCCCGAGTAGCCCACCCTCTTCAGCAGAGTACCAATGGAACTCCACGGTATTTGATGCATTTCCTTTGATGATGGCGTCAGACTCTAACAGAACCCTGAGAGCCTCAAGAATGGTGACAGTGCCACTGCCATCGTCGTCTGCTCCAGGAGCGGGGAGTATAGATGGCAGAAAGAGGTTGATGCTATCTTGATGGGCGCCAATCACCACGGTTTTATCGCTCTTTCCAGGTATTGTAGCAATAATACTGTTTTGACCCCAAGAATGTGCAAAAGTCTTGACATGAGTGCCGTATTTTCCGGCTCCGGAGTCGTATATTGTCTGGTTAACTTTGTTGTACAGCCAAGCGGAGGACTCCGCACCGTAACTTCAAGGTGTTGGAGTCAGTATCGCTTCCTAGACATTGAAAAGGATTCAAAAGGAATGTCATCGAGTCCGATACTCTCAACACATGGTTCAAAAACAAGGTAAGACAGTGACCAAGAAGCAATCGCTCCGAAATTTAGACGTACGTGGACTTATAGTAGCGGGTATGGAAGGATGTAAACTTCTCCAAATTCTTATACATGTTCTTTTGCTTTAGCTCTTTCAACAGCGGCACCAAGCTGTCATTGTATACCGGTTCGCTGGGGAACCGGACAGTGGCATCTCTCCTGGTATCCAAAGCCCTCAATATTCCAAGATCAGGATGATTTGTGATGTCCATGAAGTTTACGCCATCCTACATTGGAGGTATATCAGCATCCTCGGTAAGCTCTAGAGAGCGAAGCGCCACATGTCAAAGCCGGAGTTTGTTCTCCAATGGCGGATGATAGCTACATACTCGTCTCAGTGCCCACTTCTCCTCTTCTGCGATCCATCTTGTTTGTCCTGGGCCCAATTCAACAAGGTACAGATCTTGATCGTTGTTACCAAGGATGGATTGGTAGTGTTTAGCAATGGAAGAAGTAGTAGCTGCTGTTAATAGCCCGACAATAGCAAGCAAACAAAACTTCATTCCGATCAAAAGATGTAGAATTTTATGATTTTGAGCAAAAACATATGGATAATATTGGCTATCTATCTCCCAGCTTCTCGTTCAGGCAGCTGATGGTCGTCATCTGATAACCGCATTACCTCGGCCGCCGGGTAGCAAGAGTGCAGTGTGACTACCTTACAGGCTAGGTACCTAGCAGATGACTCTTAAGAGCTAAGTTTGTCACTCGACACAATTGTGACTCGAAGCAGATCGCTTTGCCGGGGCATCCTGTTGCAGTTATCTTCTTAGGTGGGGGTTTAATATAATTACTCTGCTTTCCCTTGTCATCGAATAGAGAGCAGAGAGCCCCCTTTCCAGGCGTTTTGCCAGCACTTATCTGTCCTGACGTAACTTCGCCAAATGGCAATCTATCCCAACGCCAGTGCCTACGCGCACAATGGTGTTTCTAATACTTCGCCGCCTCACCCTGTCAATATTGAGGCATGGACCGAGGAAGCTACGCAGTCACTCAGTGCAGTCTCACTGGTCTCTCCAGGCGGCGTTCCCGGTACAAGTGTATCTCTTGCCATCGACCTTGACGAGCCATCCCATCACGAGCAAGGTGGAGCCGCAGGGACTGCTCGCCGCGCAGGTAATGCTAATTCTGGCTATCGTCCTTGCCGCGAGCCTCTACGACGCGACAGCCTGAAGCGCCGTGAGGCGCTTCTTAAAGGCAAAGAAGGAAGTCGTCGCCGTACGCGTTGGGAAAATGGTTCGTATCATAATTGGCCAATATGATACGGATCTTTTTGTTGACGATCTTGGTTTTGGGCAGATCGCCTGCTAAATAATCCATGGGCGCAACCCCCATTACCGAGCGATTGGGAAGTCCACCCAACTTATCCCAAACATGCCGTTCCATATTACCTTGCGCCGCTTTGGGATCAGGACATGGCCGCACGAGCTGCCGCTGAGAAAAAGGAGCGCGAGGCTGCCCGTAAGCAGGTTAAGGCAGAAGACGGGATCGCTGGCAAGATCCCTAGAGAGCTTCGCGAGAAGCTCAAGAGAGCCAAGGCTGCTAAGGGCTTATTAAAGGATCTTGAAGAGCAAATCCGCGTCTTTGTCAAGAATTGGGAAGACCAGAGTAAGGATGGTGACGAGCACGAGCTGGATTCTGAAGACGAAGAAATTGTATTCGTTGGCCGAAATGGGCAAATGAATGATATACCTTCGTCTCCAAAGATTGGCTTGGAGGAAAGTGATGCTGAGAGAGAACAGAGGTTAATCTTCAACAGCTTGGCAGACGACCAAGGAGCGAGCTTCGGGTACGTGTTTTGCTACTCTCTGTAATAGGCGAAGCCGTGGGACTGACTAGTTAGGCGCTGGATGGTCCATTCGATTGCATCTTACTACGGCCTCCGTACCTGGTCCATTACTGTTGGCGATCCGCCGAGGCGTGAGGCGTATGTTGGAATACCGCCGCAACAAATCAATGGCAAGAATGTTTCTCCCGTGCTAAGGCATCGTCCTCTATGGGGTATGGTTTGAACCATCCGCGTGCTACACTTCAGACTCTTAGATCACAACGTTTTGTATCTTTACGCATGTGGAAGCTCGACCCTAATTGGATATCTATCCCGTCATGTCTTATATTAGAATCTCTCAACAGCCTCAGCGGACTAGTCCGTCAGAGTAATCAGTGGAACACATCTAAGTAAAAATATTTAGGGCGCCTAGCAAATCATCTGCTTTACAGTCTACTAAAGTAAGGATACTCGGTTATACTCTGATTGTAGAAAACACGCGATCAAATCGACGCGTCTACCCCACGCGACTGATAGAGTAGATCCGGTACACCTCTAAAGAGCCAATTCGATACATTTCATACTAATTGTAGCTACAATGACAGAGACAGAAAGAGGCACTTCATCCACCGGGAAACTTCTATCTCCAGCGCATGAGGAGCACCAATACCTTGATCTCATCCGGAACATCTTTGAGAATGGCGAGCATCGTCCGGACAGGTCTTTCCAGCGCTTCCTCATTTGGAATTTCATACTATGCTAACCCCACCAAAGAACAGGAACAGGCACTCTCTCCCTCTTCGCGCCCCCAGCCCTCCGCTTCTCCCTCTCGCGGCCCTCACCAGATCCATCATCACACCCCATACCGATCCTACCACTCCTGACCACCAAACGAGTGTTCCTCCGCGCCGTCATCGCCGAACTTCTCTGGTTCATCGCCGGCTCCACCTCGTCCCTCCCCCTTTCAGAAGCGGGCATAAAGATCTGGGACGGCAACGGCAGCCGCGAGTACCTAGACAGCGTCGGCCTTTCGCACAGAGAAGTTGGAGACCTAGGACCTGTGTATGGTTTCCAATGGCGGCATTTTGGCGCAGAGTATGTGGATGCGAAGACGGATTACACGGGCAAGGGAGTCGATCAGTTGGCAGAGGTCATTGATAAGTTGAAGAACAAGCCGTATGATCGACGGATCATACTCAGTGCGTGGAATCCTGCGGATCTTGGGAAAATGGCGTTGCCGCCTTGTCATATGTTTGCCCAATTCTACGTTTCTTTCCCAAACGCCTCGAAGCCTACGGTCCAGGTCAATGGCGACCCTGCGGAGTCGGCAGCGCATGTCAATGGCAGCGGGGTTCCAAAACCTCGAGGCGTTCTCTCCTGCCAGCTGTATCAACGTTCGTGCGATATGGGACTCGGCGTCCCTTTCAACATCGCCTCTTACGCTTTGTTGACGCACATGCTTGCGGATGTGTGTGATTTGACGCCCGGAACCTTTATACATGCCATGGGGGATGCCCATGTATATCTGGATCATGTGGATGCGCTGAAGATACAGCTGGAGCGAATACCGAGGGACTTCCCAGACCTTGAAATTCTGGATCACCATGGAGGGAGTATTGATGGGTGGAGAGCCGAGGACTTTGAGATCAAGGGTTACAAGCCGCATGCGAGTATTCCCATGAAGATGAGTGTATGATTTGCATGAGAAATATTTTACAGGATGTTGCAGATGTATATAACGAGCTGTTGCTAACTAAATATGACCATCAACCAAATCTGTGAAAGACTTTATACGCCTCAATGTCAACCCAAGATACCAGCGCCGTCGCTATGCGCATGTATAAGATCTGACAGTATGTCCTCACTTAATCTCCACAGGGCCTACGCCACGCAGCAGAACGATCGTATTGCCATCAACGCACACGTCCCCAGCCTTTTCTCCAAACTCCAGTAGTCGTCCAAGCTCCACATGAAACACCCTCAGACGTTCCTCCTCTCCGCCTCCTCTGTTGTTCACATTTTCCACTTGCAAACTTTTCGCCCCAGCATCTAATACTCTGCCCACACTCCAGTCCTTGCTATACCAGTATTCACCTTTTGGTAACTTACTGCTTGTCGTATTCGCTTCGGCTTCCACATGCAAATATATCCTCTTATCCATTGGCACTTTCGCATCACCCTTGGCTGTTCGCTTCAGTGCATTCACTGCTATGATCCGACTGGCTGCGGTCGACGGTTTAGGCTTCGGCAGGACAGCCGCTTGCTTTTCTTTGCCCCAAAGTCGTAATCGACCGAGAGCTGCCTTTGCTTTTTCCGCTTGTGTAGGACCGGTCGAGGGTCGCGCACCGATGGGTATGAGTGTAGAGCAGCTGTGGTCTTCCCTTAGGCGGTGCTTGAGACAATATTGCCGGTTGCAAGTCGGACATCCAACGCCGACGGCATTGAGTGTGTTGATATATGTTTTACAGCTCGGATGGGAACATTGTGAGGCAGTCAAGAGCGTCGGCTTGCCCGAAGTAGCACTATTCGTAGTTGAAGAAAGCGCAGCAGCTTTCCGCCTTGCGGCTGCCCACTCGCCAGCACGAGGGCATTTGTGAGCCGTTTCGGTACGGTGGTCGAGGCAGTAGGTGCCTTTGCAGGATTCGCAACGAAATGGCAGGAAATCCAGTTGGTTACAGTAGGTGTACTGACAGTGGGCACCGATCGCTTCGAGGTCTTTGTCCATGGTTGTGAAGGTTTGGATCTCCTGAGGCGGAGGGGAAGTAGAAGAGGACGCCATAATGGGTGGCTAGACTGATGTGTTTGAATTAGGTTGGGTTGATCTTTGCCGCCCTGCAGGCAGCGTGGCTTTCGTCAGCTCATTGCCATCGATGGTGAATACTTGTTTAGATAAGACGTTCGAGAAGTTACCACAACGCCAAGATAACTGACATAGCGCCGAACTAATGTTTTATTACCGCCACTAAAACGTTAGACCACTAATTCCATCTCTGATTTCTTTGGGAATTATTGATTGGAGTAGATACGTGTCTCGGTCGTTGTACTCAAGGTTGAAAACCTCTTTCTTGAACAAGAGCATTGTATGGTTGCTGAGGGCGCTTTGTTCGTGTTTCGTTGCTGTCGTCTCCAAGTCTCTACGAGTACGAGTATGTAAGAGCAATTGAAATGGCTGTGATCCCAGGACAAGGATAACCTACGTGCTCGACATTCCGTTTCTGATTACACAGAAACGATTGGTGTCGCCGGATTACTTGAACCTTAGAGTGGCCAAGGCTGGGAATAACCTAAAAAATGGTTGCACCGAAGCCATTCCCTTTCCCTATCGGCATTGGGACCGATGTGTGCCAAATCAACCGTATTGCAGACATCCTACGCGATGAGTACAAGCGAAATCGCTGGGCGCGAAAGCTCTTTACCCGTCTCGAATGGCCTGCTCTATGCGACACATTTCAGCGCGCTGAGGGACAAGCTGAGGTAAGGAGCGATCAAAGGCTGCAAAACGAGGAGCCCGCAATCGCTAAGGACTACGACAACGAGATTTGGATGTTACCTAGATTGTCTCGATCTTCTCCGATTTTTGAGGACGACAACTCGTACTGGTCTGCTATTGCAGATCAGAGATCTCCTTTAGGAAAAGTGGTACGCCGTCTCGCTGGAAGGTCAGACTTTCTATGAGGATTTGGATCCAAAGATTACCTCCTTACTGACAATGTGTTGCATCAACAGATGGGCAGCAAAAGAAGCGGCGATCAAGGCCCATCGTCATCGTCGGCTTTACATGAAGGATATTTCAATCGTTAAACCGTCTCCACCGCCTGGTTTATCCGAGAAGGCTATAGGGGGAGATCAGAAGTTGATCGCGCTCATCGATCCTCCCAGTGACATAATTTCGATGAGTCCGCGTGTAGCGACACAAAGAGGGTTGAGAGGCTTTGTTTCCCAGAGCTATGGGCTTCACAAGGGGGCTTTGATGACCAGAGATGAGCCTCGCAAGGAGCGGGAGTCAGAGGGATCGGATAGGGACAAAAGCGACTATTACCACAGGGGATCTCGTGTCCGAGACTCTGATAGGCAGGTTGCTGAGATCAACATCAGTCACGACGGTGATTATGCTATCGCAGTGTGCATGGCTTTCGATCCTTCAGAGTCAACGTTCAAGCAGAAGACGATAATCGACAAGGGAAAGGGACTTCCGTTACATGAGCCGCAATGGGGTGATGAAGGATGGTTCGACTTGCCTGAACCGGAACTTGAGGAAGGCTCATCTAAAATAAAGAAGAACCCGGCGTGGGACATGCCGTTAGCGAATCTGTTGGATGAGCCAAAATCCCCGCCAGACCCCGACGCATTCAAGAGGACATTCAGACATGTCTTTGAGAACTCCAATGTCCCTCCTCTACCCTAATTCCAGAAGCAAGCTCGGAGAAAGGACAATTGCGGATTGTGGCCGCGAGCTATAGCCAACGCGTAACCCTCGGGTTGCACATCCCGGCTGGCAGCCATCTCAAGCACCAAACTTACCGACTTGAGCTTCCAAAGGCCCAGGAGATAGGCCTGGGTCGAATTTGATTTCCAAGAGCCATACTATCGCTCGATAAGAGTTGACCGGACTTGTACACGTCGACGAACACTGAGTATGCGAATTTACGGTAGCATAACCAGGCTTGATGAACGGTTAGGGGACGGGAGAGAAGCGGTTCATGATTAGGCCGAACATGTACAACAGATTCGACAAGAGCATAAGGCGTACAGAGCATTTGCGTGAAAATCATGTAGGTCATTTTCAGCAAGCTTCGAGACACACATGTAGATTTTTGGAGTCATCTTAGTGCAAATGTCCTTCTCCTCGTGACCAAAGGCTATTTATTAATTCCAAGATACCTTATCTTCCTATAAGAAAATAGAAAAATGTACACTTGAGAATCGTCGTTAGTGATCGTAATAGTGTACTTCGTATCTATTCATCCGGGGTTTGCTACGTATGTGAATCCGGAACACGTTCCAAAATCAGGGTTAGGGCTTCTGGTAAAAAGTCGCCATGGGCTTTTGGTCAGCATTTGGCTGTGAGAAAAACTGTAGATATATATTATAGTATAGGACACAGTTTTATTATTGTAATAGACGGGTTGGCGCAATGGTAGCGCGTGTCTCTCCTAAAAAGTTCTTTGATAAGACAAGGTTGAGGTACATTAAATCTCTCTCCCTTTTGACTTCTTTACGATCATACTTACGTAGAACAGGGTTCGAGTCCCTTGCTCGTCGTCAATTTTTTTCTATTTTTTTTGGCTCTACTGTGGGATGCTGGCAGACGTCACTCTCCAAAGTATATGAAAGCACTTCTTGATTCTTTGGGACTTGATAGTGAACTCCATAGTCATAAAGACCTCTCCATTTCACCTACAAAAACAATATGCCTTTCTCCCACCATTCTCACTCTGGCCAATTCTGTGGCCATGCGGAGAACACACTGGAAGAGGTCGTCCAGACAGCAGTCAACAAACAGATGGACCTCTACGCTTTGACCGAGCACATGCCGAGAGAAGAAGAGGATCTCTACCCAGAAGAGGTAACCGCATTGCCTACACTAAAACGTCCTAGAGCTCACAAGCTTTTGCCAGATCGAATTGTCACATACTGCTGCAACGCTTGCTAAGCAATTTGATGACTACTTCCATGAAGCTCAACGGCTTCAAACGGTATACGCTTCAGCGATCAAGCTGCTAGTCGGCGTCGAGGTCGACTGGATACGGCCTTCATCTTTGAATGCGATCCAGGGCCTGCTAAGGAAGTATCCTTTCGACCTTTTTATTGGGTCCGTGCACCACGTGCATACCATCCCCATTGACTACGATAAAAGCATGTATTCCGAGGCTCGCGGAAAGTCTGGTGGTACCGACGAAATGCTGGCTGAGGATTACTTCGATCTACAGTATGAAATGCTCAAGGCTTTGAAGCCGCCTGTTGTCGGCCACTTTGACTTGATTCGGTTACTCAGTGATGACCCAGAAGCCAGCTTCGTGCAATGGACAGGTGTCTGGCAGAAAATACTCCGAAATCTTGATTTCGTTGTTGACTATGGAGGCCTCGTTGAGCTCAACTCAGCAGGCTTGAGGAAAGGTATGAGTGAGCCATATCCAAAGGCGGAGATTTGCAAGGTGGGTTATAAGCCATGGGAATATAGCAACTTTGATGACTAAACACGGCATAGGAATTCGCTGCCAGGGGTGGTTCGTTCACGTTGTCTGACGATAGCCATAGCATCACGCAAGTCGGCACAAACTACGGCCGTTGTTTAAGCTTCGCTAAGAAGACGGGCGTAGCCAGCATATCCTTTTTGGAAAAAGGTGCTGCCACCAAGGACAGCCGATTTCCAGGGATCTCTGAAAATGCAGTCAGCTTGATAGAGCTCAAGGAACACCCAAGCTTCTTCTACCTCAAAGGAGGTTGACATTTCCTCGGAACATATCAAGCTCATAGATCTAGCGGACCTCTGCTTAGCGACCGATGCATGCAGGGCGTCGCAAAGGGTTTAAAAAGACACGCGGAGAGATCGCCGGATCCTGTTCTACTCTTGACCAGGATCAGGTACCCGTTGTTGGCGGGTGATCCAGTCATCCACCCACTGTTGTTGTCAAGTCCCTATAACTCATGTCTATCACAGTAGGCTGGGTGCTTGTGCAGACAAGATCCAGACCGATAAGTCAAGCACCTATCTTGTCCACTTGTAGTAGGGTGGGGTAGGGGAGGT
Organism: Xanthoparmelia taractica; assembly: GCA_033085395.1. NCBI lineage: Eukaryota > Fungi > Ascomycota > Lecanoromycetes > Lecanorales > Parmeliaceae > Xanthoparmelia > Xanthoparmelia taractica. Next base: position 202,513 of record JANQBS010000029.1, on the reverse strand, counting down.
CAGAGTGTGCTATCTTTAGACCCTGCCAGCACATCGAATGTTGGAAGGTACATCTAACGGCCTCTGCACGTGCACAGCTGATGATGTGCTGCGAGGCACGACATGAATGTGTAAATAGAACCGGCCGTTTTGAAACGTTCTGGTCGGATGCAACCAGAGGGGAAAATGGCAGCGGAAGGGCTGGTAGTGCATATGGCTTGCATGAGCAGTAGTATGGTTTAAGAAGGTGGGAAAAGTCAACTAAGAAGCTGGGCGATAGCCGCATGATGCATAGCACGAAGACCAGCAGCAATGACCCTGATTGAGCGCTTGCCAACTTTTTCCACAGAACCTGTAGTCCAGATGTGTCAAGCAGCAGTCTGCAAGCGACGGCGGTTGTTCATGCAATCTGTGAACGTGGAATCTTTGGAAGAATGTGGGATGCAGCAGACGGGTGGGCTCCGCCTTGCTTCCCGACGAACAGGTGCAGGTTTGGCGATCATGTCAAGGGCAGAGGCAGGCGAGGCAGGGATCTTGACATGCCAGTGGCGGTGTCTCGGAGATGTTTCGTCAACAGTCCTTGTGCATTCTGCAGCACATCTTCCCTGGGATTTTGTTGTGTATGATCATTTGTTGTTTTCATGTCATGGTACTGCCTTGATGCCCAACAGTTCGACCAGCCCATCCTTTTGCCACAGAACAGGCTTGTAGGATCGAGGGATAGACCAGTCTTAATGGCTATGACTTGTGAGGCAATTAAGATGGACCTAAACCGTCTTCAGTATGACGTTGGCCTAGTATAACAGGCCAAGTGGGACAGTCGGCAAGCCCGGGATGAGACCATCTATTCCCCTCACCTCTTCTGTAGCTTCCAACTTACAAGTTTGCCTCGATAGCTTCATCCAGAATGCATTGGATTCATTGCATCCATGTCCTTGGGCCTCAAGAGGCAAGATGTGACCTAGATAGGCCTGCATTAATGCCACCACGAGTGACGAGTGCTGCGACTGCTGTGTCAAGTGCCGGGACCAATAGACTCGTTGCGCGGTTAGTGATTCCCAGCAAAGCAGGCACGACTCCTCAATCACTCGATCTGGACCTCTCACGTCTTGGAATTTTGAAGTTTTGGAGCTTGGGAGTTTGAAGGCGGAGGGAAGGAAGCTCGTTACTGTCGTCCGGCATGGTCCTCCTCTACCTGAAACGGAAGCTCGGAGGAGCTTTCACAACATCCTTTCCCCACTCTTTTTTCTCTTTTTAACCTGGACCATCTTTCTCAGGTCAAACATTCCAATACCATTCTCCTACTTAAAGCCACTACTATAACACCACCTTCTCAACCCTCTACTCTATCAACTCTCAATTGCAAACTCTGAGCAACCAACACCCAACTGACTGCACTCTTACTCCATATCTCATCCTTTGATTCACGCATCCTCCTGAGCAATCTCAAAGACTAGCATAATGGGTGTCACTAGGAAGATCGTCACCAAGGGCAACGGCACGGACAAGCCTAAGAAGGGGGATACCGTCACCATTGAGTACACTGGTAATCTCTACGATGAGACCAAGGGCTCTAAGAATGATTTCCGAGGCAAGCAGTAAGTATCCGCCAAACACTCAGGCCGCTCCTTTCTTGGCCAGGTGTCTGAAGAATGACGCTGACCAGTGCAATTCAACTTATAGATTTGACTCATCCAAAGGCCGTGGAGCTTTCAAAACCGAGATTGGCGTTGGCAAGGTCATCAAAGGTACACCGCACCTTTGAAAGGGCCAAGAGATGTCTTGTCGGTTGACACATACAAGGTTGGGATGAGGGTGTGACGGAGATGTCACTGGGAGAGAAGTCCATCTTGACAATATCAGGGTAAGAGCATGCTTTTCAAGGCACAGAGGCGTGAGAGGCTATATCCATGTGTTGGACGAGACATTGGAGTGCCAGATGGCTGACGTTGCTCGGAAATATAGTGACTATGCCTATGGTGAACGGTAAGCCTACACACCCTCTGACTGGGTCGCCTACTCGATTCCTCACACCCATGGACCCAAGCCTCCATACATTATCAATAACAGCATCCGAGCTGCATGAGCTGACTTGAAACGCGCTGCAGTGGGTTCCCTGGCCTCATTCCGCCGAACGCTAGCTTGGTCTTGTGAGTCTGATTTAACTTTTTACTGTCTGCCCTACATTGTGCATTGCCCACTTGGTTACATACTGTGTGACTATTATTCATGTTCATTGGCTGTCCTAGATGGCGGTACCTGCATCAGCAATATCGTGGTACTCGAGGCTAACCAATCATTTCCTTGATCTAGCGAGGTGGAACTCAAAGGTATCAACGACAAGAAGATCTAGACAGCCTTCAGCCACCATTGACAGATTTATTGGTCTCCTAATGGAGTTCCATGAGGCATAGATCAGTCACACCATACCGTGATGCTTAGCTTGGTACGACACAGGAAAGCGATCATGCTTCACGATTTCCCCTTTCAAGTCCCAGCCTGATCATCTCGATTGAGAATTTCCATTCACAGATCCTCAGCAGTTCTCTTGGCAGGATGACAGCAGTTTTTAGAGTGCCTCGACAACCCAATCAGCTTGCAGAATCCCCAAATCTGGGCCGGTGGTTCCTTCCGTCATGCCTCTATTTTCGACATATCAATGCTTTGACCACCACGCCTGTCACAAATGTTCGCTCCGCTCCATCTAAGATCTTTGCAAGAAAACCCGTCCAGCTAGATCCCTCTATTCCAGACGCCTGCCCTGCTTTCTTCCAGCCCTAACGCCCTTAGCAAACCCCCCTGGCTCTCGGAACCTGGCATGTACATGAGAGCAAAAACTCCATACCCACATCCATCCCTTGCCCTTTCAGCCTCGCTCTGTCCATCAAACCTCATACTACGAACCCCGCCATCTTTTCTTGCTACATCAGCAGAGGGCTCCACAAGCCCCCGACCCGGCGGGACTAGAACGCACACCCTCAAGCACGAACACCGCTTATCCATCTCCATCTCCATCGTCATCGTTTCATGGGCCGACTACCTTACTTTATTAGGCTGAGTAGATAGATATATAGATCGATGCTATCTGCTTTCTGCTTCGAGCGAGGTGGATTTAGGTAGGAGGAATGATGAGGACGAGTCGGATCTTTCTTCGCTTTCGCTTTTCGTGTTCTGTTCTATTCTTTCTTTTTTCTTTCTACCTTTTTTTTTTCCCTCCGGTCCTTGACTGGGACTTCGGAAAAGAGTCAGAGCAGAGCAGAGTAGAGCAGAGCTACAGCATGGATGAGGCAGATTTGGTTAAACAACTGCAAGAACGATAACACATGTAAAGCGGCGATGGGGGGGAGAGGGAGGGACATGAACAATGTTTAGAGTGAAATTTTTGGATTAAATTTTTATCCTAATGCTCCGTCCGACATATCTCTCCAACCCAACCTCGTTCCATCCTACCACCTTTTTCATTCCACCTCCCTCAAATGTGACGATAGAAAAACAACAAAAAAGAATCGGTGACCTCTCGAAAAAATGGTAGAATATACACAAGGGTATCTATCCTCGTCATTCCTTGGAGTCGCCTTCTCTCGCGCACTCGGCTCCCCCGCTCAAAGTCTGTCCAATCCAATCCGATAGATGGGCTGGGGGGAGGGGGGGGAATAAGGTAAGGTAGGTAATAAAGCACCCAAAAATAGTAGAGATCTAGGTGGTCCACTCCGTCGTAGACCCGTAAAGATCCGATGCGAAGAAAAGTCGGTGTGACCGAGGAAAGCTGGGATTGGATATGGCGGTGATGCGTAGCCGTCGTCTCAAACAAGTCTATAGATGCGACCAGATGCGGCGCCCATCCCACGCCAGATGTCCCTCCCACAAGAATTATGTTAGTAGCGTACGTATAATACAAGCCCCCAAGGCTTTTCCTCAATTCCAGCCCAGACTGTTCTCCGCCATGACCGGCGCACTGATCTGATGCCTGCTGCTGCCACTCCTGCCACTCCCTCTGCTTCCGGCTCTGTCATCATGATCGTAGTAGGGACTCGGATTCCTCTCCCCCATGGCTCCACTCATCAAAGCCGCCCCGGCGCCGGCGTCGGGCCCAGCGTGCGACATCACCGGCGAGCTGAACATGCTTGGCGACCTCATGTGTGACTGTCTCCTCTTCTTATATCTCCTGGCAACGAAGAACATGGCCGCACCGTAAGCAGCTGCACCGCAAGCAACACCGACGCCGATGCCCACAGAGGACGCTCTGACGTGTTCTGAGTTGCCAATGTCTCCACCAATGGGTGCACCGCCGTTTTTCGCGGAGGTGGTATCGGGTGGTATATTGCCAAAGACCGTAGAGGCACCGTCGGTGCCATTGCCACCGGTGATGGGTATCGCGTTGTTGATCATTGAGAGGAGGAAGGCGGTGCTGTTGTCAGGGTTGCGATAGAACCTGGAAACTGGTGTGGAGACAAGGAGTCCAAGATTGTCCACGAGGCCTTTAGGGATCCAGGCCAGAGCTAGGGTAGTGACATAGCCGACATCTTCGTATGTGTCCCAAGCTCGCAGGCTCTGCATGGTGATTTGCGAAACGTCGATTTCGAGACCATAGGAAATTCCGAGGGGAATGTAATGGAAGATTTGCTGCTGAGATACGGTGTGACTGTACACGAACAAGTAGTTCAGCGGATATCGGAAGGCTATATAGACCATTCTTGTGTTAGGAGGTTGCGAGCCAGGGCCACCATTCTGGTACAGAATTTGAGGCACATTAGAAGGAAGGCTGGAAGGTCCGAAATAATGGCCTTGAGTCGCAGACGGCGTCGACGACGGTCCGTGTATGATGCTCGTTGGAACGACTTGTGTAGTCGAAGTATCATAACCAACTGGTGACTGGGTATACGGCCCCTTGCCGGTAAATTGTTGAGGTGGAGGAACAGGGGGGGTCGCAGTGGGCCCTGGAGGAGCAGCGTTGCTCTGAGTAGCAACGGCAGCTGCGCTTTGCGCTGCGACACTTGCCGCAACTGCGCCAGTAACGCTGGGCCCGGGAGGCTGTGCAGAAGCTTCATGATCTGTAGCTGGTGGCACAATTTGACCATTGGAAACTGTAGAACCGGTGCCAGCTGCCGCCAAAATGGGTATAACTTGTCCATTGGATTGTGTTGAGAGTCCAGCAATCCCTGACTCCGGTGTTGCTGATCCTGTAGTAGCTGGCACTGTAGCAGCTGGCACCACTTGACCATTGGAGACTGTAGAACCGATGCCAGCTGTCGCCGAAATGGGTATAACTTGTCCATTGGATTGTGTTGAGAGTCCAGCAATCCCTGACTCCGGTGTTGCTGATCCTGTAGCAGCTGGCACAATTTGACCATTGGAAACTATAGAACTCGTGCCAGCTGCCGCTGAAATGGGTATAGCTTCTCCATTGGATTGTGTCGAGTATCCAGCAATCCCTGACTCCGGCCTTGCCGACTCTGTAGCAGCTGGCACAATTTGACCATTGGAGACTGTTGAACCTGTGTCAGCTGCCGCCAAAATGGGTATAGCTTCTCCATTGGATTGTGTCGAGTATCCAGCAATCCCTGACTCCGGCCTTGCCGACTCTGTAGCAGCTGGCACGACTTGACCATTGGAGACTGTTGAACCTGTGTCAGCTGTCGCCGAAATGGGTACAACTTCTCCATTAGATTGTGTTGAGAGTCCAGCAATCCCTGACTCCGGTGTTGCTGACCCTGTAGCGGCTGGCACAATTTGACCATTAGAAACTATAGAACCAGTGCTAGCTGCCGCCGAAATGGGTACAACTTCTCCATTGGATTGCGTTGAGAGTCCAACGATCCCTGACTCAGTCGTTGCTGGTGGAAGATTTGGGGCTGGGGTTCCAGAGACTACTTGTCCATTAAAAGTACTTGTGGGCCCGGTGTCTGGTGAAACAGTGGCTGTTGCTGTGTTTTGAAGATTCGGACCAGAAAGAGTATTAGTTTCTCCAGACGGAGCTGTTGCTTCCGGGGTTCCAGAGATCACTTCTCCATTCGAAGCTGTCATTAGCCTGGATTCTGGCACAAGACCGCCTGTTGCTGGGAGTTGAGAATTCGGAGCTGAAACTTGGCCCGCTGTAGTGTCTCCAGACGTATCCGTTGCTATTGGTAATCCCGTTACATCGACTGGTGACTCGGTTCCGGTAACTGGAGAAGCCGTTGTCCCAGCTGCTAGGGATGCTGTTGCTCCGATTGCTGATTCCGTTGCACCTACTGGTAACGCTGTCCCACTTACTGGAGAACCGGTCGCGCCTGCTGGTTCTGATGCCCCAACTGGTGACCCTGTGGTGGCTGGTGAACCTGTCACACCAGCTGTATCTTGAGGACCCACTCCAGTTGGATTTGATCCTCCCGAAGTCACCGGCGAAGCTGAGTTCGGTGATCCTGGGAGTGAGACCTGGGGTTCTGGATTTTGAATAGAAGCTGGAAGTGCGTCCAGGGCAGACGCTGCTGTTGTCAAGGCCGGATTGAATACCAAGGGGGGGTTTCCCGAAACAGATGCCAATGGATTCTCAACTGAAGCTGGAATAGTATTCAATTTTGATGCAGCTGCCGCCACCGATGGATTGGCAACAGAAGCTGGTACCGACGCTGCCACATTCAAATTTGGGCTTGATATTTGGTCCGTACCCGGGGAGGAAACAGAAGCGGGTGGAGTCTCCAGTGGTGCCGTAGTGCCCTTTGCTGCTCCAGTAATTTGCGCTGTGTTTGGCACAACGGCGCCATCAGGTAAGGTCGTTTGACGCGGTGATCCCCCAGCCTGAGACTCGCTATTAACCGGATTGACTACCGATGCGGAAGATCCTGAAAGTCCATTGACTTGCGAGGTTGGTCCTGCTCCTACTCCTGGAGTTGGTGTAGGCTGGGTCTCTCCCGGACCAGCGGTGACATGACTTGTCTCGGAACCTAGACTTGTTCCCGTAGCCGGGACAGCCACGGACTGCGGAGCAACGGCTGAAGACGCTGGCTCTGCGGCATGTGTGATTGTTGCACCTGCTCCAATGCCTGATGTAGTGGGAACGACCTGATTTACGATAGTGTTTGTATTCACGGAGCCTTCGCTGCCTGTCTGAGTATCTGGCGCTGAAACTCCGGAGGTAGCTTCCCCACTAAGAGACGGCTGGTTGTTATTGGCCGTGGCGGAGGTCTTGATGGTTTCTCCAGGCACAACTGCTAAAGAACCACCTGCCGAAGCAGTCAGGGGTGGTGTTCCAACAGTAGCCGTATCCACTCCCGAAGTCAGGTGGCCAGTTTCATCGTTGGCATTGGAGTTGATCGTCGTTCCAGAAGGAGGAATAACCGCCGAAGAACCCGCGCCCGCAGTCGTCACAGGAAGGCTTTGGGGGCCTCCAGTAGCCGTATTCACAGCGCTAGCAAGACTGCTTGCTTCGTTCCTAGCATTGGAGACTGTTGATTCTCCGGCAGGAAGCACGAGTGAGGATGAGCCCGCAATTGAGGTGGCCGTCGGTGGGGTTCCGGCGCCTTGAGATGATGAGCTCGACTGAAGCGCATCGAATCCTTGAGTTGTGCCGGCTTGCACTTGCGTGTCCGTCTGCTGCCCAAGGCTAGGTGACATTTGTGAGCCCGTAGCACTCGCGCCCTGCCCTCCCGAACTGGAGACAAGAGTCTCTGACGCGATACTGCTTGAAGTCCGAGATGCGATGTCGAGGGCACCTTGTTGGGTTTCCTGCGAATTCGATATAGCAGTACTGGAAGGAAATGCGCTGGTGTCGGGTGGTGCGGTGGAACCCGGTTGCGAGGAGGTCACGCCATTCCCAGGCTGCTCAGCTGTGGACGATTGGGTTGTTTGCGGCACAAACTCGTTCGTATTGAGTTGATCTGAGTGACTTGCGCTCGAGGACGGGATGGATTGACTCGACCCAGTCGCTAGATCTACGACACTTCCTGGAACGATGCTGCTCTGCGTTGTTGCTCCCTGACCGTTCAGACTCGATGACGGAAGGGATTGACTCGACGTAGTCGCTCGGTCTATACCACCTCCTGGAACAATGCTGCTTTGCGTTGTTGCTCCCTGACCGTTCAGACTCGATGACGGAAGGGATTGACTCGACGCAGTCGCCCCGTCTGAACCACTTTCTGAGACAATGCTGCTTTGTGTTGTTGCTCCCTGACCATCCAGGCTCGATGACGGAAGGGATTGGCCCGACACAGTCACTCCATCTGAAGCGCCTCCTGGGACAATGCTGCTTTGCGTTGTTGCTCCCTCGCCATTAAGGCTCGAAGCCGGCGGCGGCGTCGACAAGACAGGGGCAATTGTAGTAGAAGGTTGCTGAGCCAACAATACCTCAGCGGACGACAGCGATACATCTGAGGTCGATGATTGTCCGTTGTCAGAAGACATGACACTGGGTGTAGTTGAAATAGCTGAAGTAGCGGAAGATAAATCTGCAATCGATGATTGTCCATTGACATCGAGTGTGACACTGGGTGTAGTTGAAATAGCTGAAGTAAATGAAGGCACATCTAAGGTCGATGATTGTCCATTGACATCGAGTGTGACACTGGGTGCAGTTGAAATAGCGGAAGTAAATGAAGGCACATCTAAGGTCGATGATTGTCCATTGTCAGAAAGCGTGACGCTGGATGTAGTCGTAATAGCTGAAGTAGCTGAAGTAGGAGTCGCATCTGCCCCAAGGTCTGGAAGGGATGACGAAGTAAGGGTCTCGTGTAAGGCTTCGAGGTCTGAAGTTGATACTTGTTCAGGAGGTGCGCTCCTCGAAGTGGTATCATTGGTAAAGACGAAACGCTTAATCTCCTTCTTCAAGAATCGAGGCCTGTCCACATCTTCCCGTGGCTGCGCAGGTGCGGCGGCAGCAAAACAGGTAGCGGAGTCGAGTGTCGATAGCAATGCCAGGGATGCCGCAAATATTACTGAAGACCTCCGAAACATGATGGAGATGGAATGTGATGGACGAATAGATCTGTATTACGAGAATAGATTGATGGTGTATGTGATTTTGACACCTTGATCGTCGTCAGATGTTGTACTCATCGGCATAAGACAAGTACTTACTGTCAGGACAGAATGTAAACGAGTGAACTTGACAAGTCAAGGTTGGAAAAGATCGTGGCTGCGATGTAACTGTCAGTCTATCAGTCCACAGGTCTCGACGGCGGTGGACTGGTTTCGCGAGTGTTCCAATGTCGCTGTTACGCAGGTTGGTCGACTTACTTTTTAAAAGAGCGTAAAGGGCTCAAGGGCCCAGAAGAGAAAAGAACGAGGAACTTGATGCCTTTCTCCCTGGGGAGGACTTGGATGTCGACCAACTTTTCGGGCTTCTTGGGAGAGAACTGGAAGTACTTTTGCCGACGAAGTATTCCGCAGACCAAGGGGGGTCGACAATAGGCAGACTTGCGGGTGGGCTTGACCTCTTTCTTTGTTGACCAATCCTATCTATAGCCCCATATTCGGGTTTTCAACAAAGCGTTCCCACTCTTTATCCCACGTTATCTCCACCACGTTCGAGAACCCGCCAAACCTTGGGTGGTTCTTTGAAGTGATCGCTTGTTGTTTGATAATTGTGAGGTCGTCGGGAAAGGAGTGGGATTGATTGCGATGCAAGGGATTTGAGGGTCGCCTGCCACCACGTATCCCACTTCCAGCGCTATCCTGTAAAAGCCTCGTGAGATAAGGATAATTGCAACAGAAGGAGAAGGGTCAAATGAATGTATGGATAGTCGAGATATGGAAACGAGTGGACGACGGTAAGAAGCGTCGCGCAGAAAAAGGTGTACTGAATGCTGATCCTCGTACGTAATCTCTTTCTCTTCTTTGATCATCCGCGTTTCCCACGACCGGGAAGATGAATTGTCTGTGCGAGAAGTCGCTTGCACGTCTGCTGTCGGTCAATAGGAGGGAGGGAGGGAGGCGACGGCGTTGTTTTGTGTGGTGAGTGCTTTTGGAGGAGGAGGAGGAGGAGGAGGAGGAGGAGATTGAATGAAAGCAGGGGAAGCCAAGGATTTCCGCCAATTACTCGCCAATAGCGGGCTGGAGATTGATTAGCTCTAGGAAGTACCGCTTTTCCCAAAGAGTAAGGTAAGGTATTCAAAGTACTTTTTGTAAGCCTTAGCCATGCGAGGAAAGCCCTTTTAGCCGAGATTCTCATGCGCTCCCATGTGGCTTAGATGGGTGGGAACCGTCAAGATCTATCTATGGAACCCATCCTTTCAGAATTCCTATATAGTACCTAGGTCAAAGTTTCAATGGCAACGTTGAGCGATGCGATTATTAGCCTACAGAAGTTCACGATCCAAAAGATTTGGTGGAGTTTTCTCGGACTGTTTACGAAGTACCTACTTTCTACTTGATCAAGGGTTTAAATTCGCTCAATTATATTAGCAAGAGATTTCCGTTGGATTTTATTGACTGCGGCATGGTTTATTTGTTAGCGTCACGCTAAGACAGGGGCTCGTGGTTCATGGAAGAACTAATTAAGATGGAAGGTACAGTAGAAGTAGCGATTACATAGCTCTAAGTAAATAATACGTACGAAGTACCTTACTTTACAACCAGCCAATAATACTTCTCTAGCGGGAAACGCTTATGCCCTTCTAACGGCTTTTTCTTAATTAAAACATGGATCAAAAGACCCTAGGCTTTGGAGGCAACACTTTGATGTACAGTATTGACCAAGTACGATGATAATAGTATGATTATATATTACTTCGACTACATACTGATGAAGGATGCTGCCAGCGATATCCTGCGCAGCTCAATTAAGACAGCATTATTTATGGGAGCGGGGACTTGCCGGAACTTGGTGCGCAAGAACCCGTCCGCAAGAGAAAGCTCATTTCATTTGAATCCGAGGCGTAGCTCTAAGCAGTGGACACGGGTTCAATAATAATAATAATAATATTTTGAATCCCTTCGCTGCACTTCACGGACGCAAGGTACTTGGGCTGCTGACCTTAACAAAAGGAATAGAAACATAATGCATCATTCCCCTTGCATCTTCTCCTGGACTGTGCGTAAAAGGAGCAAGCAGCACCAACTTTCATCCATCAATGATCAATATCCTTTATTCAAAGTGCATTCATCGGGTCCGTTCCCCAAGGCTATTTCTACCGTAGGAGATGTAGATGTAATGTACCCCGTACCCACCAAAACCCTTCGGGACAGGACGCTGCATGCTGCATTGCTTTTGGCAGGCCGTGCGCATGCTGCTGCTCAAATCTAAAATAGTAAAACCAGCCGGCAACATTTTGCAATCGCAATCCGCTGACTGCAATTCAAACAGCCTCAAAGGAACAAATCCACGGGGGAAGGAATGAGGCCAGGAGAAAGGGAAAAATTCGACCCTAGACCTGTTCCTAAAAGGCGGGTCCCTTTTCCACGCTTTCTGGGGTTTTGAAACGCTGAACAGCCAAGATCAGATCCAACCCCTGGAATCATCCCCACCCCAGCGTACAAGTACAAAAGGACAGATAGCCTCCGAACGAAACGAAAGGAACCGCAAATCTCCATATGGAATACAGCCTGGGCCAACATCCAACCAACCAACAACATTGTTTACCCCATCACCAGTAACTTCAAACAAAGGCTGCGGAAAACGTTGGTTCTTTTGACCCTGGAGCCATGGTGCACAGTGGTGGCGCTGACACAAGCCCCAATCATCCATCTATCAAGAACAGAGAACCAGACAAACAAGGCTTTGATACTCGGCTCTCGTGGCTGCTGCAAACCCTTTGTTCGGTGCAGAAACTGTGGCTTGGAATCCCCACAACCTGGGTACTTGGATTTCTGCCACAAATAAAGGGCTCGTGGGTCTCTTTGGCCGAGAATAGATGGCTTGCTCATCATCTTTGCCGAGTTGATTACTGATCGTACAAGAGCAAGGCAGAGCAAGGCGCTCCTTCTTCCGGCTCTCCAAGAGCTAGTAAAGGAGGCGTCATGCGTCATTCCATGCAAGAGATCTTTTCATTGATGCTAGCAACTACTTTACTGAGCCGAGAGTACAATGTTGTTGTTGTTGTTTTTTGACCGAAAATTGCAAGCACATAAACAAAATGCCTTGGGCCCGCATCATATCCGCCCAGTGTTCTCCCTCCCAATGTGCCTGCCAAGTACTTTATCCATCCATATGCATACGGCGCCGTCCCAACTCCATCATTCCCTTCTTTCCATGCCTTCCATTCGCTTCAAATCATCAGCCACGCATCATCTCAGATCCCACACCCACGCAGTAGCAACATGCCGCAGTGAAGGCACCAGCCATGAGCATACGCCTCATAGTCCTCCGACGTCTGCCTGCCGCGGCTCGCTTGCTCCTCTTGTACTTGAAGCTATGGTCTACCCATTTGCGTGGGTCAGATCCCGAAAATACTACCTCCTGCCTATGCACCATATCACTGGTCGTGTTGCTTGGCGATGCTGATGAAGTAAATTTCTGCGTCCGACATCTTTCGAAGGCTTGCTTCTCTTTTTGAATATCGTCCGCTGTTATCCCGCTAGCTTTTGTCGCTTTCTGAATTTCCGTCTCCATTTTCTCTACAGCCTCCTTCCGGGGTTCTTGGGCTTTTTGTTGCTCCGCCTCAATTCCTCGCAATTGCGTCTGGTGGGATTCGTGGATACCTTCGTCCGTCGCCGGATTGGAGGACGAATTGCCACTACGGCCACCAAAGGGAACGTCAGGAACAACAGGCTTGTGATCGAGCGCATTGCGAACGCGGGTCAGCTTTTCCATTGCGTCCGTCCTCTTATTCTCCATCAGGTCTTGTGGAGTACTTTTCCTCTTAAACACGAGGATGTTCGTGGTACCGGATACAGGCTCATATCCAATGGCTCCAAGAGATATGGCGTGGGGAAGGAATTTGCCGGGATTACTCAGACGATTGAGTGCGTCCAAAGGTAGCAGTGACTCCTCTTTCGAGAATGGTGCGACCATAGTAGCCTCGACAGACTTGACACTTTCGCTAGCTGAGTCATACGCGAGGATGCAATAAGTGTTCAGCTTTGTTGCTTTCTGAGCCTCAAGGTTGGTGGGTTTTGATTCCGTAGTCGAGGGCGAAGTGTTGACGGTAGGTTTCTTTGCGTCGGCGGCGGCGGTTGCTTCACAGGAAACCCGACTGGTCATGCCGTGAGACCTGACTCTGGCTAGTCGCAATGAAGTCCTCAATATTTGCATGACGCTCTTCTCAAACGCAAAATGTGTTTCCGACATATCGATGGCTCGGTCGTTGGGATCCAACACTTGGTTTGTTTGACTTCGATAGTCTTGGATGATGGACTGAACCTCACGCAGCTGACCAAATAGCTTCTGAACAATCACTAAGGCGTCTGCAATCTCAGACTTGTCTAGGCGTTTCGAGAATTTTGTTATGCCTGCATGACTTCCCGTTGGACTAGTAGAAAGAACGTGCGGCTGGCGGTGTTTCGTGTCGATAGTGCCGTAAGTATCTTCGTATATACCCCTGATTTCACATATCAAAGTTCTGTCACTGGCCAGTTTCTGAAGCTTAGCATCAACTTCGGCGTCGTCTGCATCCATGGCATGTGGTGCTTTCCGCTTATACCATCGATCCCTTCCTGCGAATTCATGAACATTGCTTGCCATATCGCCCTCGCCTTGAAGGAAGCTTTGCAGCCGACGAGGAGCCGGTCCTTCGACATCACCGTTTCCTACACTTTTGGCTAATGTAGCCTCGGCCGTGTTGGTGGTCCTATTGCCGCTACGAGTCACCATTGCCTCCATGGCTACTTTCTGAGTCTTTATTTCCGCTTCATGGATCTCTCTGGCCCTTTTCGCAATCTTCTGAGCTTTCATCTCCTCTTCTTTCTTCGCAGCTTGCTCTTTCGCCCTTCGGAGTTCATGAAGCCACTCCTGTCGCAAAAAGTCGTAATCTGCCTTCATGGCATCTAGCTTGGCTTTAAAGGGCACAATTTGAGCCTTCAGTTTGCTGGCTTTGTCCATGGCCTTGACTTGGGCTTCAGGAGCCATAGTGTTCGATGATTCAGAGACGACCGTATTATTAGATGGTGGCGTCAAATCTGATATTTGATCGATAGATTTAGGGTCAAAGTTCCTCGCATTTGAAGATTTGTTTACCCATGTGGCAGGCGTGCTTTTTGATGCCTCTTTGCTTTCAGACTTTGGTTCCTGAAGGGTTTCCTTCAACCAGGAGCCAAAACGAAACTCTGTGGCTATACCTTTTCGTTCAGGACGGTCTTCTCTCTTCTGTGCAAACGTGTTGCTCGCAGCTTCTCCGGCTGACTGACTCGCACGGTCTAGAGAGCATCTCTCGTAGTTGTCTTCCAGCTTTTTCCGTCGGGCTTGCTTCTCAATGTCAGTCTCTTTGGGTGGATTACCACGAAGGCCTGCCGAAGCTCTCACATCACTTGGTCGAAGTAGGTCAATGTCCTCGGTCTTATTTTCCTCGGGCTTGTACTGCAATCGTGGGCGTTCGCTCCTTTCCTTATCATGAGCGCTTTTGCAGCTCAAGTGCCGGTCGAGAGCACTCTCGATCTTTGTAGACGTGTTATTTGGCTTGGCATCGTGAGTCTGAAGTATAGGTTGAGGATCTACTTTAGGCTCCTGGTGTTCTACGGAACCTTCCCGTGGAAGCCATAGTCTTGTATTGTGTGGCTTGATAGGAGTGTCTTTGCTTGGCGCGTTGGAGCTTGACCAAACCTGCGCATGCTCTACCATGACAAGGCGATGGCCCGATGGAGTACGTGGGACCAGGGCCCAGCATTTGTAGAAGGGTTCGGAGTCTCGCTCTCCGTCCTTGACTTGGGCTTTAGTATGCCCCAATGCAGACGCTGGAGAGGGAGACGCCTTTGAAACTCTGCGATTTGTGATTGGATCAATCTCGTATTCCTGATCACGTTCGGGAGTAGGCATCGGTTCGCTCTTTGATGGTCTTCCACCGATGTCCCGATCCACGGGGATTTTCATGTTATTGGACTTTGGTCTCGAGGGCCCGTTCCCCGGATTTCTTTCAGTCTTTGGCTTGGATGTCCCTTTAGGAGAATCACGAGAAGAGGTCCTCGCTGCTCTGGGCTCATTATCTTCCCCACTAAAGTTCAGCCAACTCTTGCCAAACAGAGCTGTATATGGATCATGCTCTACTCTCTTCATGAAGTCATCGTATTGTCTCAACTTTTGCTTCTCCCACCTCGAATACCAATCGTCTTCTTCATTTGCCTCCGCATCATTCCTTTTGCGAGAGTGGGTCTCCGGCTTGTTTCCCCAAGAGCTTGAAAATCGCCACTCTTGTATTGGGACGTACCTGGGAAGGTATCGGCGAAGATGGTGATTACCCCAGAACGTGCTCCGGTAGATTTGCTTCCGAGTCAGGATTTTGCCAGCAAAATCTTGAGTGCTGAAGCCTTCGCATACTTTCCCTACACGGCTCGTTGGGTCCTTGCGTTTCGAGCCCCATGAGAGATCACGGCGAAAGGAGGGGACGGAGGATGGCGGGCGACGACTGATTCCTGATTGGCTCAACAGGATGATTCTTGAGGTCGAGATTTGCAAGCCCCGAGGCTCAAGGGTCTTGCGAGATGAAAGCATGATGTTGAGGGGCTAGAAGGTCATGTTATAGCGTCGTTGTGTCGCCCGAGGTCAGCCTGCGGGATTAAAGGTGCAGTAAGCCCGGGTGGTAAGACAGCCTCTATTGTTCTTCTCTGCCACAGCGTTAGCCAGGCAGATGACGATCAAGGAATGCTTCCAGAATGAGCTTGAACAGAAAGAAAAGTAACCTAGAGGGCTCAGAGTTGGTAGAGTGCAACCTTGTATATCAGAAAGTACTCTAGGTGCGGGGCACGTTATCAGATTATCTCCGCGCTAAAGTTGGCTATCAATCCAACGTCTCGTCCGTGCAAATACTTCTTTCTCTGTTTTGACCATGCCAAAGAGAGAAATCAAAAGGAATACTAAAGAATAGCTCAACTGTTTGTCGAGAACTAACTAAAGCTCAGTCATCAAGGAAAAAGACCACACGCATATCATTCTTTAAAAAACAACACCTCAGGTAGTGTTGTTGGTGTGGTATATTATATTTCTAATGGGCGCTGGTACGATGGTGTAGTGACTGTACGTATACTTATATACCCATTGACTTTACTCTTGCAGTGTGTCTGGTCTGTCCTCCAAAACCTTGATCCTGCTAGTCACTCATTCATTGGCCTGTTCAGATAATCCAATCACTCTCCTCGCTATATAGTTTGATATCAATGCGCAAATCATCTACTCCGTAAGGAGCCACTGATCCTCCCAACCATACCATCAAACGCTCATTATGGTCATCAACCTGTTATCGTGTCGACGACAATACTCGGCACGCTCTTCCCCTATGTTCATACCCATATATGTTTGGAGACGTAGTACCATCCCCATCGCATGCACTTGTATCATGCACAACACTTTCCTTCATCGATAAATTGCTGACTTCGCTCCCTTTCTCCTCCCTCTCAAACCCCTAACAATGCCCCTCTCGTCTCATCCCCCATCTTCACCCTCCAAAGCTTATACTCTCCGAAACACCATATCTCGCCGTTCCTCCCAAAGCAGAAATTCGCACAACCACCATCAATCTGTATCTTCCCAATCAGCATCCCGGCCGGATTCCAGACATTTACCCCGTCTCCACAGCCGCTGTATACATTCCCGAACACGTCACACTTAATGCCATCCGGCGCACCCGTATCAGCATAAGCAAACACTCGGCGGTTAGTCAAGTAGGGCGAGTCATGTTCCCAGAGCACGGCGTATGCGTAGATTGTGGCAGCGCGACGGTAGTCGGTGCTGCCGTCGCCGTGGATAAGATCAGTGTCGGTGATGTAGATTCTAGTTTCGTCTGGAGAGAAACAGATGCCATTTGGCCTGCCGAAACCATCCGCTACCACTCTGATGTCGCCTGTACTGGGGTCAAAGCGGTAAACGAGCTGCGGTAGTTGTGGTTTGGGTCGGAAACCTTGCTCATAGCCGTAGATCGGATCCGTGAACCAGATAGAGCCGTCAGAATGGACAACAACGTCATTGGGGGAGTTGAAGGGGCGTGAGTGATAATTGTTGAGGAGAGTAGTGGTTTTGTGGGGTCGTTTGGCTTCCATATATATAAGGCCAGAGGGTTCACGTAGTGAACCTTGCGCGCAGAGTATGAGGCCATCGCGGTAGTTGGTACCTCCATTGGCCATGTAATTGCGCTCTGGGCATCGTACTTTGTCGCGCGTGAAATCGGTAGGAGAGAAGAATTCAATTTTTGTGATTACGATTGTTTTGTTGCGAGTGGTGACTGCCTCTGGAGACTGGTCTTCAAGCTGATTCGAGGTTATGAAGAGAGTATTAGTCGGAGGATGGAAGACGCCAGCTTCGTGGAAGTAAGGAGCGCGCGGGTCATGTATCAGGAGCTGAAGAGTCGGATTTGGGCCCAAGAGGGGAAGGAAGGAGTCGTGATAGATGAGAAAAGGTTTAGGCTGTGGGGCTGTAGGAGATACGAGGGTGGATCTTCCATGTGGTCAGTCGGAGATGGTGCACATGGAGTCTAAAAGTTCACATACTGCCACAAAGCCTCACTTTGCCGATTGATGCGCTGAAGGTTCCGGTTGTCTCCCCACGTGTGTTGAGAGGAAGCTCTTGTCGAGGACGAGGTTCTCTGTTGAGAAGCAACTCTTCGCTGCGGGGCAGCAGGAGAAGAGGGGCGAGAATTAGAGGCTGTGGAGGGTCTACCGCTATCTCTTTTGTGGGAAGATTTGGATGAGTTGGAAAAGGAGACCTTGCGACCTGGAGTGAGTAAATTGCCGTCCGATGTTTTGGGACGATGCCAGAGAGACATGTTTGTTTATAGCTTTGATCTTCAAAACAGGCGATTAGATAGGTGAAAATCCTCCGCACTTGGACCAACTCATTATGGACTTGAAGATTGCTGCAATTGATCAAGAAGATTAGAAAAGAAGCAGAAGAAGATGGCGAGAGAAAGGCTGTCTGTCCCACGCAAGCAGCAAGCTACTTGGTACATTACTCCGTGGCTGCGCGCTAAGACGGCGCAAACCAGGGCAGGCACAAGTATGGAGTTTAAGGTACAGTAGGCCATCTCCATATCTTGAGGCATCTTGATATTCGAACAATTGGTCTTGCATTCAAAAACACTTATAATAATAGTAGTACTACTCGTACGCTTTGACTCTTCTGCAACTCTCCATCTCTCCGCTGGCCTCCTTTCCGCATTGCGCGCCTTCACCTCGTGGCAGACGGACGGCAGTATCGAGATCCTCGCACTCGCATAATCACATAATGCGCGTCAGACTAAGACCCTATCCTTGCTGCGGCGCAATCATCGACAATCCGATTGGATGTTTGTAAAATACTATCAAAAAGAAGGCGCAACTTAATAAATCCTTTTTCGACGCCCTGTGCAGGTACGTACTGCAATCCTGGCGTAATAGCCCAGCCCAGCAGCGTATCATGAGAATCACATGCTGTCTTCTCTCCATCTAGATCTTACCCTCTGCCAACCCAATTTTTCGTTCAAGCCCCCTCTGTGCTCCATACCCAATCCCCGCTCCACCCACTCCTGGCCTCCCATCTCACTCAGCCTACTTAACGCCCTGGAGAAGGCGAACCTCTCTTCGTCCCCGGAAAAGAGGCTGCTGTTTTTCAGCATGTTCATGCTCATGCCGAGATCGTCCATCATCTGCCGCATCACATCATCCACGCCTTCGTGATCCTCTGCATGCTTGACCGAGCCAGTCTTCCTGCCGCCCTCTAGGGCCTCGTCAACTTCCTCGGGTGACATGAAGAGCTGGAAAAGGGGCACTGCAGTGGTAAGGGCCAACTTCGCCTGTTACTTTGATTAGCGACGACAATGCATGTACGTTACCCGGATATGGAGTCCTACCCGACTCTCGTAGACAGCGTCAATGAAAGTTATAAACCTCCTCGCCAAGTCCCTTTCCCGGTGCGTCATACCCGGTACCCCTGTGATCACGAATGCATGGTAGCTCCTCATCAGCTCTAGATAGTCGGCAGCGCCGGTCGCTCTCCCAATCAATTCATCGAATCGAAACATGGCCGCACTCCCACTGGCCTTGGGGATCTCGATATTTCTTCCCCAGACTTGCTGGCTAGTCGCGTGAGGCGGATCATTCTCGAAGTCACCAAAGAATCGGAACCACCTGTCAGCGTGGGTGATGGCAGCTTTGTCAAGAGGGTGGTGATAAACACCAGAAGGTGGCCGCGGTATTTTTCTGTAATCAGTGGTAGAGTCAAGATTCAGGACTCTGAGACGAGTCTTGAGAAGGTTTATACAGGGTATGAACGACTCGCGTTGAATGCCGTTTTTGTACAGGTCATCAGGGTGCCGATTCGACGTAGTAACGAGGACTACTCCGTGAGACATTAGAGCCTCAAGTAGACTGCACCCTGTCAGATGTTGCACCTTGAAAAGACGGTGGCGCCTTGTACCCTCTCAAAATCATAGCATCAGCAACATCTGTACATTGGAACTCGTCAAAACAGAGCACCCTCCCCTTCTCAGCAATATCAGCAGCAACATATTGTACACCATCCAGATCGGTCCCGTGCTCCATCTTCATCGCGTGTAATCTCTTATGTATATCCTGCATAAAATTGTGAAAATGTATACGCGTCTTGGAAGTGATATTATGTGGCAGAGTATCATAAAACATATCCATTAACATCGTCTTCCCACTACCTACATCGCCAAACATGTAAAGCCCCTTGGGTAGATTTGGAGGTATTTGGGTACGTTTTTTAGGAGGCTTGCGGTGGAACAAAGATCCTAGAAAGGACCGCGAAGGCGGCTTCAAAGACTCGATGCTTGGATGCACGACTTTAGGGGGGTGATAGTCGATGAGCATATCATGAAGATCCTGGAGGCTCTGCACGATCCCTGTCATTCATAAATCTCAGCATGGCAGGCTGCAGGGCGCTTTGTCACACTATACCACGCTGATGCTCATCCTCTCTGAGCTGGCCTGTTTGTACTCGCTCATCATACTCCTTGAGGGGACCCCACATGTCGGGGTTTGCTGGAGCAAGCATCAGCCCGCGACTATGCTGCACGCTCTATGCAAGTCTCACAATGGCTCACTGTGGCCATGGCCCTGTTGAATCCCGAACCCGGCTTTTGTATATGTAGCGATCTCCTAGGAAATGCTTTTATTCGTGGTACGGTGCCATTACGACCTCCCAACCTTATCACTGACGCAGTATTCTGGAGGCATTCATAACATAGAGTCCGGCGAAGGCCCCTAGCTGTCGTCGCTTGTGACTTCAAGAGGGCATGTCTAAAAGCCAACAGAGGCACAAATGGTACTGCTGGTCCCATAGCCTGTGGGTGATTGGAGTCACCAGAGTCTTAAACTTCCTGTCAACCCAAGAAAGCATAGGCTGTGATGTTTCAAACATCGAGCATCAATAGCAGATCATGGCTGGCTCCTAAGCATTCGTCCGGAGCATGCCGACATCTCTATGAGAATGGTAATGAGCTGGTTGATACTTGATAGCCGCCTCGTTCAGCCTGAACGGCTCGGTCCCTTCCGCGGAGGTGTAGTTCAAACTATAGAAACTTCAACTGCCTCCTATTTTCAATCTCTGTTGCGCTTTGACCATATAATAACTCAGAATTGCCAAAAGGTGACATGTTACATGGCTACTCCTTACGCCACGATCACGATCACACAATGATTATAATCGCCTAAAAATGAGACCCATAAATCGTCTATGGCTTCCACCATACAGTGCCGTCGTCGTCACTCACCCCCGTCCCCCCTCAGGACAACCCCTCTACTTCCGGCATTCAGCTTCTACGGCGGCAGTAGCAGCATCATCGCTCCCACCGACATAACATGGAGCACCCTCTTCGACATTCCAGAAGTCCCTTACCCCTGGAATACCATCCCGCGGACCGTGGATTTCTCTTTCCCGCCCGGCCGTTCGCAACTAGGGAAGGCAGTAGAACCGGGCGAACAAGCGATGCGCGGAGGATCATGAGAAAGGTGGTAGAGAGCAAAGATCAGGGGGGAATGAAAAACCTCTATGAAGGAAAGAGGATTCTGGTATAGAGATTGGGGGAAAGGTAAATATTTCACGTATTTTCATGTTTCTGTAGGGACCTCGCACCCAGGCGCTCTCTCTCGTTGAATATCAATCATCTGGCTCCGTATTCACCCTCCCATCAGAAGCTCCTTGTCAATGCTCGCACAGAACCACCAAAATCTAGAGTAGATTCCCACGCAGTACATAATGAGCGAATACAAGTCCATATAGCAAAACGGCTAACATTGAGAAAGAGATCCGAACGCCAGCGCAAATATCCAATGGGACAACCCGAGATTCAACCCACCGTTTTCATTCATTTCTTAGCCGAACCTCGTAAAGGATTATGCACATTGAACAAATAGTGTCAGTTTTTTGTTCCTGTTCAGCGCCGCATCCAGATCGTGATCGCTTAGCATTTCGCAAAAGGTCTCGGTCGGCTCATCTTTATATTGTACGATGATATCGTCTGAAATCTTTAGTCGATCCCTCAACTTCTCCTTCAGCTGCAGGTAGCCAATTTCGCCTGGCACTCTGATGGCAATCATTTCATTTTCGAAGCTGACTTTGATTTTGAGCGCGCTAGATGCATTGACATTGGTAGTCGAGTTGTTGGGGCCAGATGAGTTTGCGGAAGCTTGTGTGATGGAAGAGGGTTGAGGTTTGACTGTATTCTGATATTGATAATCTGGTTGATTGCGGTATTGCTGTTGTCCTGCAGGGACCCCGTTTGTTGCTGGTACCGAGTTCTGGTTTCTGTGATTGCCTTTCTGCGGCGGTGGCCCCATGGCTCCATAGCCGTTTGTGCCATTTATCTGCCCCTGAGATGACTGCCTCGATGCTGTCCGTGACAGGCTGCCGGTGAAGGAAGATTGCTGCGACCCGCTCGAATGCCGATAATCTTCAGTGACCCTGTCAGGGTCCAGTTCGTGGTCGCCCTCCCGAGGGGCGAACAGTTCCCTTACAAGAGCGCATTGTGAGATGTAGGGCGGTAATGCCAGGAGCTCTTTGACGTATTGATTGAGGGACTCTCTCCTGCCATTCGAGATGGCGTCTGTGACATACGTGACTGGCCCAGGCATAAACGGCAACACCCTTTTGCCGCCGGGTGGAGCGACCGCTTCGTTGGGAAACTGCTGTAGAAGAGCAATCTGAAAATCATAGAACTTCTGGTAGATGCGGGAGAGCTCCCAATGTCGCCCATCTTCCATTTGGCATTCGATTATGTACCAGTATTTGTCATTTTCGAAAATGTATCGCGGTATTGAGGCGGATATTGGGGCAAGCCCGGAGCGCTGTGATCGTCTATCGTAGCCATTCTGGTTACCCCTTGATAGCTGCCTCTGATGATGATTCTGGCAATCAAGTTAGTAGTTGCTGAGCATTTGAGCCTCTGCGACACGTACGTATGGACCACCATTACTTTCGGGGTTGAGGCTCATACCCTCCGAATCTTTCGGCCCCGGGTTACCTGTTTCAAATTTCCCCAGCGTAATGCTACTATTCTTATAGTCCGCGGCCATCTTCTTCCACTCCTCCACCTTGGGTACTCCTGCTCTAGTCACAGCGCCTTGAGCGTCTGGCACAGCCTGCCCTGTGGCCATATCTCTGATCTCGATGAACGATACCGGTATGAGACCTGGGCCACCCAGTCTTCCGATCGGCTTTGCCACAAACCATTCTGGATTCGACTGTGCAATCACAATGATAGCTTCCCCTGCTTTGGCTTCCAGCTCGTCTGGCCTCTCAGCGCTGAAATCGTACTGCACGATGCCGTACACCATCGCCCCTGCCCCCTTCCCGGCGCCTGACATCCTGCTGTGACCTTGTTTGCCTGGTTCTGTTGCCGATCCGTGGCGCGCATGGGTAGGCTTTTCGGCGTGCCGTGAATCGTTTGAGATTATATTGCTTGAGCCTGATGTTGCCGAGCCACCGCTCTGTCTGCCGCCTTCCGTCTTCCCGATGACCTCGAAGTAGGATACTGGAACGAGTCCCCGAGCACTCGGTATCAATGGATTGCACGCTTCGTACCAATTTGGGTCGTCTTCCCTGCTGATGACATGGAAGAAATCGCCTTTTGCGAACCCTAGCTCTTGCGTATTGTTGGGATCTGGGTTGTAGTCGAAGAGCGCTTTGATAACCTGGATTGAGCAGTAAGCTTTTCAAGTCCATTCTATATGCATGGATCGCAAAGCGCACACCTTCTTTGGGGGGACTATGGCGAGGACGCTCTTGGGGGTTAGGGAGGTATGATGGACCTGTTTGGTATCTTTCTCTCCTTTTATGGAGCGACGAATCGCTTTCATGTTTGGCCTGGCAGGATGAGACTTGTTGGAGTAGTGCTTTGGTACTTGGTTCCCGGACCAACCAACTTGAATATGCAGAGAGTTGAGGATGATCGTCATATGACCATATGATTTGGATTACAGCGACTGCAATCTGGCCGACGACTAGCTGTAGATGGAAGAGTAGCAAAGAAGTTGGTGGTAATGATCTGCGGGGCTTGTTCTTCGTTCTCAGCCGCGCTTATGTTGTATCGATATAAGTAAGATGAAGTACTTCAAGAAAGAAGATACTTATTTTCTAAAAGAAGTTCACTGGAGCGAACTTGAATATGATATGATATGATATGGACCATCTATTACTTTGAGAGCCGGCCTGTTACAGCAATAATATTAACCTAAGTTCCTCTATTATTCCCAAGTGGTAGCTTTGTAGGAGGAAACCAGTAACTTCTATCATTGTCACTTGATCCAGCCTTGTATCGCTCTTTTTCCTCAGTTAGGAATTCCTATAATCTATCTGCGCTGGTCTCATCACAGGGCACATTTCTCCCGCTTACCAGACTGGCCAGAATTGGGTGGCAAAGGTAAAGTTTCCCATTGCCACCAGCCATGAGTCCTGTGACACGGACAAGATGTCGCTTGGACCATCATGCTCGACCAACAAGTCAATGCCTTGGGGAATCAAATCTTCCCAATTTTCTACAGCTCAAATCTGCACTTTCCTGAAATCCTCACGCCTGCCTCCCTTGACAAATCCCCCTAATGCTGAGCCCTAACGTCTCTGGGAAGCCGAAGGCTAAAATACCTAGATATTAGTAACAGTTGGGATCTAGACCTCCGGCAACCACGTAAGGGTAAACCACCATCGCTCGGAGGCGAAGGGAAGCTTTGCTAACGTAGCCAAAGGGATGAGAGGACGCGTGTGAAGGAGAATAGAAGACGACGAACAGCCTCAGCCCGAAGGATGTAAGAAGAGTGAAATGCTCGGCAATACGACACATGGCAGGATGACCAAAGAGCCTGGGAGAATCATATCTGGCCCTTGATATCCACTTTCTTGAATGCGGCACTCCTGGCAGTCTCGAAAAACCTCAAAGCCTTGCCAGTGAGAATTCTTACTTCCCCGTCACGTTCCTCAAGGAACGTTTGACCGCCATGATCACATATGAATCTTGCGCTCTCATCGTCAGACTCGAAGCCGAGTTCCTCGGTGAAGAAGCGCAATTTCACGTCGGGCTTGTATCTGCAAAAGAGGTTAGCGATCAGCAAATATAAGAGGGATACCACATACGATATGCATATATTTAAAAGGGCATTTAGACGTTCACGAGACACGAACATATCCATAAGATATGCGCCCATGTTTGGAGTGTCCAGATATAATTGGAAAAAGCGATGGTAGTTTCCCAGCGCAAGCGCAGAGCGGGTATCTAATGCGTGCTTTACTGCTGGATCTCTCTTCTCTGTGGGTGTTAGATCTGCCAATACGTCGTTCATGTCGGTCCGATTGGAGGTATGAATGAAATAAAGAATACGATAAGCCTTGAACTCCTCGGGATGTCCGCCAAGATGCTGCGAATACAGTGCACGCAGTTGCGTCTGGCACTGATTATACTCACCCAAATCTCCCTTTTCCAACGCGATTCTAGCGTGTATCTCGTAAACACTGACTGTAAATTCTGTTTTGATATGCTGGACTGTCAAATCTTGACGCAGAGATTTGAATTGATCACATATGTAGGAGTAATTGTTCTCCTTCTTCCACTTCCTTTTCAGGAAATCAAGGGTCTTCTCGAGCACGGGCAGGGGACGGACAGTATCAGGGTTTGGGGCAGATGTAAGACGGAAATATCTTTTCTCAAGATCCTGAGACCGACCGATAACGGGACCTTGGTCTGTATCTGCTGACGTACTGGCCTTGCTTGGGGAAAACGGGTGTTCGGACAGATACCCAGGTTGGCCATCCTCGAGGCGTTTCTTCCGGTTGGCCAGGTTCAGATGGGACTTACTTGATCCTTTCCCGGCTACATCATTACGCTGGCGTTTGTCCGGGTGGGTGATTCGGTCCTCGAACACGTTGCGCGGATTAGCAATCTGCCACGGTGGTACCTTCTCCTGACCATTCTGGGATAGATCCAATTCGGAGGATTTTCTCTTTTTTGAAAATGTATCAGTGCTTTTCACATTAGTGTCTTGTAGGCTCAGAGGCTGGAGGCCGTTCCCCCACGGTGGATTAGCAGGCATCAGAGCTGGGCTTGCACGTTCTTCCAGGATCATTTGCTGAGGCAGTGGCAGTTTCGCCCAATCGATTGTGCCTAGAGTGTTATTTTCCGCGGAGCTTGAGATGATTTTCTTCAGTTTGATTTCCATCTCTTGTCGGGGGATACTGTCTACAGTGTTCTGCGTAGCGAATGCTCTCTGTACGTAATGACGCACAGATTCTGGCCAGTCTCGTTTTGCCTTCTCGGCGGCTGACGGTGGAGGTGATGGTGATGACGATGGCGCCAGTGTTGGCCTTGCAAACGTTCGTCTCGCCGAGACTGTTGTAAAGGCACCACGGGCTGAGTGAGGGTTAGAACGACGCATTACAGGTGAGGTGCAGTAAGTTGAACTCACAAGACATTTGCTCAGATACGGTCGGGCCTGCTTGCCAAGCCGACGCTGCTGTGTTCATTTAGGAAGGCCAACAGATGGCGAGAGATATAATAGAAGGGTTGAAGAAGAGATGCAGTATCTACAGGGAAAGACTCGAAGTCTTGAAATAAGGCTAATGTAGGGTTCTGTTGTATGGTATCAAGGGTGAGTAATGTGGGCAGGAAGAGGAGAGAGACAGGAAACCAACGGGGAATATTTCGAGCTAGAGCGAATTGCGTTAGTTCAGGTTCCGCTGAACTGGCACGACTGGATACACTCAAAATGGCAGAGATAGAGGGCATCACTTTTGCTGAAGCCATGATACTGAATGTTCCTCCAGCCTTTGGACCTCACTACCGCTCTTCGGCCAGCCTTGCTCCCTGACGAAGCATTACTCTTTGTCCAAGATGCAGTTGGCCTATATGAAGGGTGCCGTTCACCTCCTCAATGCTAGAGAAAGCTCTAACTCCAAAGCATGAGTAGGAAGTACAAGATACCCGGCCTACAAAATGGGCATGCCTACCTGACCACGCATCGAGCATGCTATGTTGATAACTTGGAGCCCCGGAAGAATTCCTTAGCAGTCGAATTAAAGAGCGTTGATCGATATGAATTCTACGTAAGCAGACAGACTTTCCAGAACTCATTAGCAACATGCTGAATACATGCAGGCAGGCTTCCTGAAGTCCTCTGCCAAGATCACTCTACACCCAAAAGCTCCCAAGCGTGCATCCATCCAACTTCGTAGTCACTCAACTGTCACCAATTCTCAGAGGGAAGCACAATCCCTTTTGCGCAGCTCGACAGCATCCCCGGTAGACCGCGGAGCAAGCTCTCCCTCGGGTACCGGATCAGGATCCAGCACACCCAGACCAAACGCTGCAACATGGGTTTGCACGATTTGCTCGTTCTCCAATCCAATGCCTACGAACTTCGATCCAGCAACCGCAAACTCGAACACACCTCTGCCTGCATGTGTGACCTGCGGAGTCAAACCTTCCTTTCCGCATGTGCTGAAAGCAGCCATTGCATATGCCGCAGGACGTCAAGGCTCTCAAACTCAAAGCCAAGCTCCTGTACAGCCACTTCTAGAGAGTCACGGTCAGTACAGTGAGAACTCAAGCATCGACTACATCGAAGCACAATGGCGTGGAGAATCTGCCCTGCCTACAAGATCCAGATTCCAGTGCCCTCGGTGCACATTCCTAAATCATCCATCGTTACTGGCTTGCGAGCTGTGCGGAGCTCCTCTACTTTCAACCGAGTCAAAAGCCGCAGACGTTCTTGGGGAGAGCATCGGACGGCCCGAGTCCCCTGGTCCAAGCCTGGACGGCGCGAGCCTTGGCGTTGATAGCGATAGGGAATGCGTCAAGTTCTCATTTCGCGCGGGTGGTGAGAAAATCTTCCACGAGAGGCTCAAGGGTGCTATGGTGCAACGTAAATGGCTTCTTCAGAACGCTCCTCCAGTTCCAGATTCGTCCCCAGGCAATGCTTACAGCATAATGATCGGCACGGATGGTCAAGTCCGACAGTCACCGGAAAGAGCAAGAACAGTTGGGATCGCTGGTCTTGAGCGTCAAGGCCTCGAGCTTCGCAAAAAGAATGAGGCTGTCATAGGCTCCGCATTCGAAGATCTTGATGCTCTGATGGCCTCCGCCAAGGAAGTGGTTGCTCTTGCTGAAAGCTTTGCGAAAAAATCTGACGAAGGATCGGCGGACGCTAAACAGCTCATCGCAGAGTCTGCCAAAGCGTTGGACATGGTAACAACCAAGGATATGCTTAGCTCCAGCGCCGGCTCCGAATCTCTTTACCTGTCCGAGATGTCTCGCAACCTCGCGGAGTATCTCACGGATGACGCTAAAGGCATCTTACGAAAAGAAGGAGGCATCATGAGTCTTGTCGATCTCTGGGCAGTGTTCAACCGTGCCAGAGGTGGTGTCGAGCTGATCAGTCCCATGGAGTTCGAGAAAGCCACTCGGTTATGGGAGAAGCTCAAGTTGCCTGTACGACTACGGCAGTTCAAGAACGGGCTTCTAGTCGTTCAGCAGGCTGACCGTACAGACGACAAGACAATAGCACAGCTGCTTTCCGTGCTTCATGAGGTGCACATTTCATCTCCTAGCTCTGAGGCTGGACGGCATCACGAGACTTTCGGACGAGGCATTACGGCTCAAGAAGCAGCCCAGAGATTCGGCTGGAGCGTGGGCGTTGCAAGTGAGGAATTGGAGATGGCAGAGGAGAAAGGCGCGCTCTGTCGAGAGGAAGGGATCGAGGGACTACGGTTCTGGGAAAACTGGATTGTGGACGATGACAGTGATGACATTGACGACGACATCAAGGTGGAACCCTTTTATGAGGTCGATCCGGTAATGAAAAATTTGGAGGAGATGGGAATCTTTTAGCAGTTGCTAAATGAATGTTGTAACGTAAAATCAAGAACCCCCTTCCATCTGCGCCTCAAATCGCAGCCCTTCTTCCTCAGCAGCGATATCCTCATTCAAAAGCCGCAGACTCTCTGCCTGCTCCTGCTCCACCTTGGCTCTTTCCGCAGAAAACTTGGTGTCCATGGCAGCAAGTTTTGCCTCACCAGCAGCTGTCGCGGCCTTCCTTCTCTCATCTGCCTTCTGTACGAAGGTCTTTAGCTGCTCGGATGCTGGGACTGTGACTGGTCCCGACGTATCGACTTCCTTGCCTTTGCCATCGGCTTCACGAACCGGGAGGGCGGGAGTTGCGGGGGCTGCGACAGAAGATGCGGGTGCCAGAAGCCTGACACAATCATCAGTAGATTCGTTAACAAATATCGATGTCATTACTTACTCCAGGTTGGCCGATGAGTGACCCGTGCACAAGTGGACAAGCTGACCCCTGAGCACCTCTGGTTTTGACGTTACATCTCCTACGTCCTGTTTCCAATTGGTATCAAAGGAGGGGACGACCAGCCGAACTTCCGTAAAGGTACTCGAGAGGGTGACTAGTGGGAAAGCGGAAGCCAACGCAATGCTCTCGTCGTCGCCCTTGTCGGTGTCTAAACGGCAACTGCCAGGCCCCTTCACCGAAAAGCAACCTACGAGCATATGCTCCTCGTGATCATCGGCAGAGCCCAAAACGAATCGACCTCCTTGAAGGGTATAGTTCGATTTGCCAAGACTGAGGATGCACCTATTACCCCGGGCTTTCTGGGTGATAGATATGTCCCCATTGAAGATGACTGGCCCAACATTCGTTTTGTTCTTGCCAACTCTTGGGATTTCAACCCATTGTGTTGAATCAGCACACTCGAAGAACAGGCGAGCTTGCTCTGTTCTCAAGTTTGTCGGGATACTGCTTTGACCTTGGCAGGCTTCTTAGAGGCGGGCACCTTGGAGGAGGCAGCGGCTTTATGTTTCGTGCCCGTTGATTTGCCCTGTGCCGACATTTTGGGAAGGAAGCCGGACTAGATCAGAATTGATGAGCTTCGATCACAATATGTTTTGATTTAATCACTGGAGTTAGGAGAAGAAGGTGAGAAGTGAAGGAGTGAGTATAAGGGGACCGAAGTCACGAAAGGAGGCGGGACGACATGGAGAAGGCAGCGAAGGCTGAAATATATCTAAGCCTTATGTCAATGACATTGTGAGGTAGGAGAGAGGACGGCTATATATCGTATATGTATAGCTGATAAAGAGAGGCGTTGAATTGAGGTATAAGCCTTGTGTATGAGATAGTGAGCGTCGAATTGTGTCTGGGATAAGGGGAGGGAGCGTTGAATGAATGTCTCAGCTCTATGTTAATAGAAAAGGGGAGCGTTGAATGATGTCTCGGCTCTATATTAGTTGAAAACGGAGCGTTGAATGAATGTCTCAGCTCTGCAAGCTATCGATTTCTCGATATTAGAAGGAAAACTTTTGGTGTTTTTGATCACTTAAATACTTCACGCTCAGCTAGCGCGTTCGGTTAAACCCGCTAGCCTGACTTTAGCGCACTTCTTGCTATACCTATATTCGCCAGCAAGTGTCTGCATCAATCACACACGTTCAACGTGGTTACAGAGCTGAGACACAACTCAACGCTCCCTCCCCAGTTATCATAAGGCTTAGACATTAGTTCGACGCCTCCCTTCTTCTTTATCATAAGGCCTATGTTTTCTCGTACTAGCTGTGCATAAAGCATCCACCTTCATCACTCATGACCTTATACGGACAGTTACCTATAGTCAGTAAAGCTTAAATCCGTATCACTGGTAGAATTGAAGAGAACCCACCATGGTAGACACCAGAAATTAGCGCTTGACAGTAAACTATCCAGAGACAACATATTACCAACTAAGACCAGGACAAGTGATCAATTCCTTATGCACCAATACAAGCTCCCAGGTCACCAATGCTTCACGATACCTAGTTCGGCGAACAGCATACTACCGAGTTCGACCAGCGGTAGCGCTAATAGGATGGACACCAAGGATGATTTGGAATATGATCAGTATCGACAGAGGCTCAAACTCCTAGGCAAGTTATATTCGGGCATTGTATGACATTCCACACAATGCCCGAATGGCAGAAGGCTTGAACCGTCTCTGAATAGCTCCAGATGGGGACACACGGGACGGCCCTCCCATGCAGAAACAAGAGCTATGACGCTTCGCGAAATTCAAGTGACGCCGACGATGGACTATGCTGGTTGAACTCGTCCTTAATCAGCAGTCTCCTGCAACACTACTGAGAACAATGCAACGCCAGCGGCAACCAGCGTGTCGTCTGATGGAACTCTGCAAAGAGCAGCGACCATTCGAGGACTGTAATGATTTAAACCTTGTATCAATTCAGCACTCCACGCGTTTGTCTAAGCGTCCCGGTAGCCACGGCCAAAGACAAGATCACCGAGTGCCATGACAATTTTGTTAGGGGACAGTGAAAGAGAGACTGGTGCTTGAGGAGGCAGTAAGTGGCTCGATCCGGATCCAGTTCAAAACATCTCAGAGCAGCCCTTCGAGATGTTGTAGGGAAGTTCAGCTAAAATAGTTGTTGCTTCGGAGGGGAGGATAGCCGGCAAAGAGCGTGTTACAGGCCGATGACAAATATTACAACTGTATATGGTCAAGAGAGGATCCGAGATTCAATCGAGGCATGCCGGGCTCATGTTGGGGAAGGACTGTGGACCATTCATTATGACAGACATTCAGAGATTCTGCATCAACGTTAATACAGTCTCGGAGTCAGTCTCGGTCTTATCTATCTTAGATAGTGCCTCAAGACATTGACGCCATCAGATCTCTACACACTTTCTGCTTCGGAAGACCACAGTCGATGGCTCGACGTGGTCGGCGAGCAGTTCCGGTTCACGAGAATCGCACAAGGTAGGGCCCCACATCAGTAACAGGCCGGGAAAACTTGGTATATTGGATAAGCGGATAGCTGGAACCGCGGCGGGCGTATCGTAAGGGTGAAAGGAGATACAAGTGGGAAGGGCTTCACTTAGACGGCAATAGGCACATGGGGACAAATACATTCAACGATTGCCCTTGCCCGCCAACTCTTGCCTAACGCTCGGCAACAGCCTTCAATACTCGGCCAATTTTCGGTACTTGAAGCGAAGGGAAAGGTCTGCTGCTGTTGAAGGAGAGAAAGGAAAGGTCGTTAGACGTGGAGTTGCGGCGGGTAATCGCGGCGCAGCAAATTTGACATCCTTCGCCAAGCATCTCCGCTCTAACGACACCTCATACACCATTGCAACAGATTTATATCAATCATCTAGTCTACAGCCTACGACGCCATTAGAGGATCTGCTGTATACGACATTCCCTGTAGCAAACCTTCGTCCGCCAAACACAAGGCGTCATACCCGTGCCTTGAAGAAGCGTTGACGACTGCACATAATACTGAAGGCCGCATACCTCGGATACTATCTGTGATGTTACCATCAATGTTGCGAACAGGATATACAATCATGGACCGAGACGGTCAGGATATTCTCAGGAATGAGTGAGCTGATATAGAGGCACCTGATTGGTCATGGAACGAGCTACCTCACTTGCTACACATTCAGTACAAGATGCGCTGGGTCCCGAAAGAGTGACAATAATTCACCGATTACTTGAACATGGGCAGTGAGCCAACTCCCCACAGTCCTTCTACATCTTCTTACTAATCTATGTATCAGACTCCTTCAACTCAATCAGAAACCCTCAAAGACTTGTCGGTGTAGGGAATAAGAGGAAATGAATGCAATGCGGCTGAGGGAGATTAGGGACGCAGATATTGTGGAGTAGTATGGTCACTGCTCCCGAAACGGCACGTGGATGGACTTGAGGTACGGTATCTCTACAAACAGTCAGCCTTGCACATGTCCCTACTTGCCAATCTTTTCATACAATTCCTTGGAGACGGCACTGGGGTCAATCTCATTCATTACTATACTTCATAAAATCTGTGACCTGTAGACTCACCGCAAGAAACCATCCTATAATGAATCTTGAAGAGTCGTAGATTCGCAGATTATGTTTCATTTCAATCGCTCGACAAAATCCGCATGCCAATTAAGGTAGCTAATCGGCTTCGGTGAGCACAGGTCATGAGAGGCTAGTAATAGAAGCAAGTGGTAGTCTCAATGAAATGACGAGGGTACTGTCGCACCCACAAAGGGTAGCTGACCATCTCTGTCAGGATAGGTCGATGACTGGCAGCTCCAAGAATCAAAGCTCGTCTTTGCAGACAGCTTATGATCACTGTTCGCCCAAACTCGATGACGGCTTATTGCCCCTGTCCTTAATCAGAATCACGGCGTGTCTTTACAGACAGCTTATGTGATCCTTGCTCCCTCAACCTCGAGCAGAACCATGGTGTACCTTTACAGACAGCTATGTGGTTTCTGATGATGAAGAATGATCAATGTGGCGAGCTTAAAGCCAGCCGGTAGCGGTGAAGATCACCAAAAATATTACAGGGAACATCAACCTGGCTCTACTTCAGTCTTCTGATTTGATCTACTTCAAGTTCATGCCTATCATATTTGCAAGCTAATCTATCTACTCCATGCTATAAGTTAAGTCTAATGATTGTACGGTGGGCAGGCCTCCCAGCTCGTCGGCTGCCAAGCCCGTCTTTTATCACTGGAAATAACTTTATCAAGGTCAAGAACCGATGCCCGACTTGGGACGAAACAGGCACAGCGCACCGCTATGTTTTTCGATACAAGTCAAAGTCCTGTACGTTTCGTTAGCGGCTTTACCAGCGAAACTTAATCCAGACGTTCGACGTGATTCCTCTTCTCTTTCTTCTCCATCGATGGTTCGAGTAGCTGACCCTTGTGCAAGATTATTTCGATATCCGTCTTATAGAGCCGAGACATCAGTTCAACGCTCCCTTTTCTTTACATAAGGCTTAGACATCATTCGACGCCTCCTTCTCTTTCTTCCTTTCTATCGTTTCAATTCTACTCTCAATCTTCGTTTTCTCCACGTATACACACATTGTACAAATTCTCCGGCACGTCTTCATCTCCGTCAACGACCCCAGCCCACTGCATTCACAATTATACCCACTCAACTCCCTCTCTATATCCATATACGCATCAGACATTCAGTCATCTCCATCAACGACTCCGAACCCACGGCATTGACACTTATAGGGCCTCATCTCACCCTCCATCCATCCATATATACCTACATACCTACACACATACATACATACATACATACACATATACGCACGGTACACACCAGTCGACGCCCTTGCCCTTCAGGTCTACCAACTGCCCAATATGGTAAAAAGACTTTCCCGTGTCCGTGCTGCGATTGGGGACGTCAGACGCTTGCGGGAAGAAATCGAAAAGGCCGAGAGGCCTGATCCCAGACTGGAGCGGGATCTCGCCGACGCGATAGCTCATCTTGAGGCAGTAAAAGCCAAAAAAAAGGCTAAGTCAAAGAAAAAAGCGGTAAAGGGTATCAGGGCTGAGCTCATCGAAGCTGAAAAGGAAGCCGACCAAGCCCTCAAAGTCGAAACCGAGGCGAAGAGAGATACGAGAGAGGCCAAGAAGACCGCCGACGCGTTGAGACAAGGTACGTACATACCAGAGTTCATCATGTCGACTTGGTCTTTGGATCGATCCATCAGCCGCTTTACCAGAGCGGGATATGTTTCCTACTTGGAAAATCAGAAACAGAAACGCACCTTCCACCCAGCAGATCTGACTTGTTGTTCGTGTCCTTGTCCTCAAAAGGTATGCTGACTTCTACATCGACGCAGATCTCAAGTCACTGCGAGAAAAATTCGCCTCCACGTGGATACTGGAAGCCGCCGAGGCGAGACAAGAGACCCACATCGCACTTTTTAACAAAGAGTGCGCATTGTATGCTGCTGAAAAGCAGCTTTATGAGGCCAATGCCAGAGTCTTGGCCTTGCAGCAACATGCCCCAGATTCGAATTAGAAATCATACAGCAACGGTCTGCGCAAGCCAACACTTTATTCGCCGCACTTATACCGACTCCCGCACAATGATCAGCCCCTACGTCGAAGTCCTGCAGTATCTGAGTCGTCCATACCAACCCTATCAGGGCCTATCAATTTTCGGAGACAGCTTTTGGCGGAGACTGTCGCTTAGGAGAAACAGACGGACCGGCAAAAGGAAGCCCTTAGAGCTCGTCCAAAAGCTGTTTGGGGGGGGAACGAATGTCATTACTAGGATGAACCTCAAGTGGTCTTGCATTTCATGTTGCGAATTAGCCATAGTCTACATCGAACGAAAGTGGCAATTCTCCATTGAGTTTCAAATGTCATTGGACGAGTAAATGCCTGTAGATTCTTGGAAGTGGATTATCCGTTGGCAAAAGTCTCAGAGCGTAATCATCTTTCGTGAGACAGGCTAATGCCGTAGAAAGTATTGCTCGTCTGTTTCGCCGGAGTTGCGGTAATGCAGCGAATGGACTGGGCGCAGCTTCTCTACGTTGCCTAAAAATATGAGCCGGTACCTGACGAGGCAACGATAAGACAAGCCATTCGGAATAGATAAGGAATGACTTTGCGTAGGACCTTGAAGAAAGGGATGTGCCTTCCTACACATTCGACCGGGATGGTTCCTCATTGTATGCATTGATTGGCGCATTTGCCTATGTGACAGCGGATGGCCACGTCGGGTCTAGACCGCGAATGCTGTCAGAGGGTCAGGTGACCGACCTCGTTGGGGGTCCGAGGAAAAATGCCAGATTGCCTGAAGAGTGCAGGATCGATGCAATGCTGTGGGGACTCCTAGTCTTGCCGAGCTTGCCTTATGCAAAGCCGTTTGAAATGCCGCTAGAATTCGGCGGTGTACCTTTGCAGCCTATAGACTGCATATCCAGCCAAATGAATGGGAAGTGACCTGTACAGCTGTTAGTATTGGGTTTCCGTTGGAAGAAGAGGAGCGTTTGATTATCGAGCGACCTAGACGAAAACAAGGCTACGCCATTGTACCGGCGCCATTGGGAACCGAACGTAAGACGAGCAATACAATCATCAGCACAAGGCTCGCGGGATTACTCGGCGGTGATCATCATGTTCCAAGGGGCAAGTTATCCCGGATTGGAGACGATATGAGCGGTTTTTGTTTTGTATGGGCAACTTTAGTTAGTACCTTAGGGCGGCAAGTAGAAGTATTTCGCCGGTCTACAACAGAATCCTTATGTAAAATTCATCAGCCCCCCACTTCCCCCCTGCTGATGTACTTAAAAAGACGTGGACATAACCTTCCTGACATTTATCTTCTGTTACCTCATGGACCTTCATGTATAGTCATAGGCAATGAAGCTTTTGAGATGCAAACTCCTACTGTCTGTCATCGCTTTTCCACAAGACGACCTTCCTCACCCCTCCAAGGACCTATATAGAACCCTTTCTCTGATCACTAGCCCACAACAAGTCACACCATGCCCTCCCGAATACCCCAGACACAGTCGATATACAGCAGTAGCAGCTCAAGATCAAACTATAGCAATGGCTCAAATGATTCTCTGAGCATTGCGCCAACCGTGCATAGCCAAAGGCCATCGATACAACACTACCGAATCACCTGCAACCCTTATCAAGATAGCCGGGACGAAGCGCAATGTTCGCATCTTGGCTATTCCAATCCTAGGATTTCAGCAGAGACCTATGCATCTACCACTTCATCGGTTGAAGATCTAGGGAATGATCTGCCACCTTTTGACGTACCGGAAATCTCAGACTATCCATCGGAGAGTCTACCTCCTACAACTCTTATATCCTCGCCCGAGGAATTTGCCGAGTACTTTCCATCTACGCAAAAGCTTTCCATCAGACACGATGATACCACGATGGATGGCAACATGAATCTGCGCATCGACACCAAGGCTCGGACGCTAGACGGAGGGAACATCGACCTCCAACTCTTCCACTTGCGGATGCACGACTTGAAGCGTCGGGAATTCTCTCTTCGGAGATATTGCAGAGATTCTGGCCGAGAGGTTTGCCATTCAAGTAGGAAATACACCAAGCCATCTGTCATGCGAAGGCCCGGACTCCAACGATCCATGAGCAACGCTCTCTCAAGCTTGCGGTCAAAATCAGAGAGTAGAACACCAACGATGATGAGCTTAAAAAGGCATGAATCTGGCTATAGCTCCGCGCACGAGGACGACTTAGAGGAGGATACTGCTAGCCAGTCACTGGCACCCTCGAATAGCATTCCAATACCTACGAATACCACGCATCTTCAGTTTTCGAATTACGCAAATCTCGAGGTCAGACGTCGAGGGGCTAAGACGGGCAAAAGATACGAGCTCGAATACTGGGGGACAAAGTATGCCTGGAATCGAGTTGTCGTCAGATCAAGCCATTTCGAACAGGTTTCATACCACCTCGTCAACACGAAGACCTCAGTCTCCTTGGCACACATTGTACAGACTCCGCTCAGTGAGCCAGAACAACGGGAAAAAACGACAAAAGGTGAATGGGTGCCGCCCTGTAGTATGTATCTCGAGGACTCGGTGCTTGGCAGATCGACTGATCTCGCAGAGTAAGTCGACATTTCTTTTGCAAATGAAATACATAGTACTAATCCTGTCAAGTGTGATCATGGCGTCTGGCTTGGTCGCCCTGGTGGATGACTACATCAAGCGACGCTGGCATGAAGAGAGCCGTAGGCTAATGACGGTCCCTATGCTCACAAAACCCCCACTCAGATTGGGACCCAAGCGTTTAATGGATGAAGTCTTTGATCGAAAGGAGAGACCCACCCGTCCCACTCTCTTACGAGAGATGACTTGTTGATGTGGATCACGGTTTGATGTCTGGCCTCGGATCTTGTCTCGGTGGCACAGGGTCCAGGATAACATTTGCAATTTTTCCTCACTCGTCGCACTCGTTTATATGTATTACTGTACCATGTAGATTAAGCCTAAGGGGGAATGCCACCGGATCATTGCGATTCTGATGACAACCTGGTTCAAGTGTGTACCTAGGTAGATAGTAGGCACCAGATTGATCGGTGGACAATTGCGATTCTGTATCATGTTGGAGCCCAACGAGCAAGAGACTTTGTTCCTCGAATCAATCAACCTGTTGTTCGAATGTTACCTCAACTCGTCTTGTAGAACAGAGGGTTTTCCTGTGTTGCTGCCCGAGGAAAGTTGGGGACGCGGAGATTTACCTTCGGAGCTTTCAAGTATCAATGAACACCGGGCCTTGTGTCAGCACGCATAAGCCGATTCCTGGACATGTCTCTCATCTTCGAATCAGACTCATCCTATCCCCTCTAACTTCTGCATCTTTACCCGTTTTGACCACAGTCCCCTTCTGCCTCGTTGTGCCCACCTTCTACGTCCGCCAGCACATCCCCTTGGGTTTCTCATCAAACT
Organism: Xanthoparmelia taractica; assembly: GCA_033085395.1. NCBI lineage: Eukaryota > Fungi > Ascomycota > Lecanoromycetes > Lecanorales > Parmeliaceae > Xanthoparmelia > Xanthoparmelia taractica. The sequence goes on along the minus strand of JANQBS010000029.1, from coordinate 164,750 downwards.
CGTTTGGGGGTACCCGGACGGATGGTAGCCGTCCTGGATTAACCCTTGTGGTGGACAGAGAAGCCAGCATGGAGCCCAAATCCGGAGGCTTTCGAATCACGCAGTCTCAAAACCTTAGCACAAACGGCCATGCATATGCTTCTTATCTAGTCCCTTTCTCCTTTAGACCATTGCCTCACGGCTGCCTACCTCTCATGTCTCTGCCTTGTCTTGCTCTGTTCTTCTCATCAACATGCTTCGCCGTCTGTCACTCTGTACCGCAACCCCCGCTCATATACCCTCTCCTCCTGGCAAGACATAAGAGAGCTCAGTCGCCCCTACTTCAGTTCATTCAGTTGCTCGACCCCTGATATATTGCCTGCTCTCTCGGTCTGAGGTCCAGGAAAAATTGCCCAACTACCCACCTTTCTTCCTTCAGTCTTTCAGCCTCTACGTCGAGGCATCAAACGAGTCTGAGTCCAATGTACCAATATTACTCGCCTTCATTGGTTAGTGAGAAGCCTGCCTCAGCATCTACGCTTTACGCTCGCCCGATGATGTCAACTGTATCATCCCCAACTGGATCCACCAGTTCGGGCGTTGCTCAACGCTCTTCAACCTGGCAAGACAGACTTCAAGGTCCGCAGCCCCTATTTCCCTCTCCTACACAATCACACAGACCGATGAGAGCTTGTGTCTAGAGGATCTGGCTGTCTGAACCCTAGCAATCTTAGCACCTTCCTCCCATTATCCCCAACGACCCTCTCCCTTTCAAAACCCCCCCCTCTCTTCGTCCTTCTCTCTCTCTCTCACAGAAGATGTGATATAGACCGGCTTCTAACGCCACCGTCTAGCCCACTGCTCCCAACGCCACCTCTCCTCCCCAGAATACAAGGTCTTCTCTGACCGCCGAGGCAAACGTACCGCCTGGTCCTGCCACATCACCGTCTCTGGGCTTACGATCCCGGCTCGTTACTGGTACGACGGGCAGTATGTGAACACGGCGAAGGAAGATGCGGCAGAGGCTGCTCTGCAGAAATTGCTGGGGCGGGGAAATAACGTCGGGGGTTCTGTAGGGCAGGGGAGGGTTGTGGGGTGGTAGATAAGAAGGCGAAGGCATGGTCATGGACAGAGCGGAAGTAAAATTGTTTGGAAAATGGACTTTGGGATCCAGACGAATTTGGATACGAGGAAGGATTTATATGTCCTTGGGTAATATTGCATTTTCTCGCCGTGGATCTAGGGGCAGGGGCACAAAGTTCGGAGACTTTATCTTCTTTGGGGTTGACTTTACAAAAGGAGAGAGGCGTTGATACCAACAGATACCCAGAAAATTGATTGTTCATGGATCGTACTCGGGGGGTTCTCTAATACTGTAGAGTGTGTCTGGGCCGGGGTCATTCTCAATTTTTGAGCATGTGATGTCGTTGCTTCGAAATTCCGAGCCATTGTGTTTATCGGATCCATCGGAGCAGACGCTTATACGAGAAGATCAACGCCAACCTCCCTCAACGCCGTCACCGCCCACGTCGGCACCCTCGTCATGTCGCCTCCGTACGCTTTGCAAAAGTAAGCGCGCAAGAACTCCGGGTACCGGTCCTCGACGATGGCCGCTCTGACTTTACCCATCAAAGAGAGCAAGTAGTGCACATTGTGCATCGTCAGTCTGTTGCGAACAAGGTCAGCTGTCTGTCTCTCTCTCTCTCCATGTGTCGTTTCTAAGAATAGAGAATGCCATGGAAGAAGGAGGGAGGGAGGGAGGGAGGGAGGTAGCCAGCACGTACAGATGAGCGCCTGCTGTCTCCTTCGAGGCGAGATGATGGATGTAAGCACGCGTGATGCCGAGACCGCCCTCTTCTTGGGGTCGGCAGCACGGGCACGCGCAGTCGGGTTCTATGGTGGCGAAGTCGTGGGTAAAGGATGCATGGCGCAGATTTAGGGTGCCGGTTGAGACTATGGCGTTGCCGAAGCGCTGGCATCAGAGCTTTCGCATCAGTAGGTCGAGAATTGATGGACTGGGTGGGGTGGGGAGAAGTTACGTACAGCGGTTCTCGTAGGCCAGACACAGTCGAACATGTCGGCTCCAAGGGCGATGGAGACGAGGAGATCTTCGGGGTAGCCCACGCCCATTACGTAGCGAGGTTTATTCGGAGGAAGCCAGTTTGTGCAGGCATTCACACTGGATTTGCACGCTCAGCTCACTTCTTACATGGTAAATATGATTAGACGTACACCTTACAGTAAGAAACCTTGTCCTCCCCACCGGACAGTCCACCTATAGCTATACCAGGCGTATCCCTCCTCGCCATCTCCTCGCAACATACCTTCCTCATCTCAAGATCCAAACCCCCTTGGATGATGCAGAATAGGTTCTGCGTCTCGGGCTTCTTGTGAGCGGCTATACACCGGTCTAGCCATCTAATCGATCGCTCCATTGCTTCTCTCATTCTCTCCGTGTCTGGAGATGTGGTTGCTATGACGTCGTCGAGTTGCATAATGATGTCGGAGCCTATGGTGTTTTGGAGGGAGATTGAATGTTCGGGGGTCAGCAACCTTGAGACTGTCAGTCAAGAGGTGGTACAGAACAACTCGAATCTATCGTTCACATTGGGGTCCCATCGTGCGGACTCAAAAAGCGTACACCCTCTTCGGTAACCTTGGCGAGCTTTAGTAGGCTCACCATTTGGAAACTATAATGGAATCAGTCACATAAGAGAGCGTGCTCTGTCTATCAATGGACAAATCCAAGTCTTCCAGCGTTGGGATTCTGTTAGGAAACTCACCCACCGCTATCCGTTAAGATGTTGCCATTCCATCCTTGCAGGGCATGTGCCCCTCCAATTTTTTCGAGCGTCTCTTGTCCTGGCTTAAGTCCCAAGTGATACGTATTGTTGAGACAGAGATTACATCCGGTCTGAGCTAGTTGTTTTGGCGTAAGTCCCTTGAGCGAGGCTTGGGTTGCAACCGGCATGAACATAGGGAGCGGTACGGGGCCATGGGGGAGCGTTAGGATTGAAGCGCGGGCCTTTGTGGTCTTTCATAATGATACAGACGATCAGCATTCGAATGATGAACGCTATAAGTCTGATACCGAGTAAATGTCAAATGAAAAGAAATGCTTGACTGACGGTGCATCGGGCAATAAGTTCAAAGTCGAGGGCTGAAGATTTTGAGGATGTGAACATAGCTCGCATAGGTACTTCAGGAAACGAAGATTACTAGAAGAGCATGTACATGAGCAACATAGTACGGACGACCAAAACTATCGATATCATGGGTTAGCTGGGGAGTAATTTTAATACATTCCCTTGCTGTAGACGTACTTCCCCTGTTGACTTTGCTCAGTGCACATCGGGTCTACAAGTACAACTTTGATAGTAATCCCGTCTCAGAGTGAAGCAAATGGTGCACGATGGTCGTTAGCGCCGTTCCCTTCAAGTCACTTAAAGGGCTGAAGCCCCGATTTGAGCCTGATTTGGCTAGCTTGAGATTAGATCAAATACATGTTGGAATTTGGCACTACTCAGCCCTATCGCTTGTATGTAGTCAGATTTTTCAGTAGCTACAAACCATCCGTCACCCACATTTCCAACAATACACTTGAGCAAAAGTCAGATTTATCCTCCAAACAGTTCTTCGATACATTCCTTACGTTGTCATGATGATTCGTAAGAGAGATATGTTGAGTAGATCATCTTGATTAGATGTAAATTAAGGTCTAAAGTAACCTCGTACGCCTCGGTAGGTCTGTCTACTGTTGACAAGAACTGAAGTCTACCTTATCCAATTATCCAGCTCCTAATCCCCTCTGTTCTCAATCAAAGACAGGACCATCTCCTCTCAAACGTCCATTGTATTCACCCTAATTCGTGGCAATGATCTTGCCATCCACACAGGTTGTGCCCGCAGCAACAGATCCAAAATAGATCAAACCGCCCTTTTGAACAAAATGAACCTATCAGTATGTGTAATACTAAAGCACCAATGACGGACAAGGAAAATTCACTGCACCTTGTCACACTCAAAGAAGGTTCGTCCGCCAAAATCGCAGAACAGTTGCCCGTCGGGCGAACAGTCGCCGTAGTTGTTGGCTCGAATTTTGTTCTGCGACTCGTCGCAATATGTGCCTTCGGCGACGGGGCCGTAAAAGACCTCCTGGTTGCCGTTTGGTCCAGGCGTACAGATGGAGAAAGTATTGTAACTGTTGCAATAGATAGTGTTTGGCTCACACCTATAAATTTGCCTCTTGAGTTGATTCCCATCGTAGGACTCGTCCAGCGCTTGTACAGCAGACATAACAGCGGCAGAGGCCAAGAGTCCAAGGTGTGAGAATTGCATTGTTGCGGCTACCAGAGACTTGAGTATTAGCATTTCGTTCCTTGAGAATAACAAATTAGGGGCTCGAGAGGGAAAACAGATGTACGGCTCTCGAGTACGTCTTGCTTTTTAAAAAGGCCGTAGCGATTAGGTGAAAGAAGCTTCAAAGATATTTACCTGGAGAGTCGGGGCGTTGATTGAGAAATCTATATCAGGACAGCTGGAGATCGTGTCTGAGGAATTTTATCTTCGCGTTGGTGCTTATAGGAGCTCACAGATGAATATGTTAGATCAGAACGTGAAGGGTATTATCTTATATACAAGAGACATCCTTGAAAACCAACGGACTGTGACTTCGCTGGCTTGCATTCTAATTACTGAAGACTTGACGAGGGGATCGCAAAGCTACACCAGCACTTCCCAAAAACCGACGGTGAGAACGTAGGCAGCTCATTTTCTCGTAAAGACTGACATATCTGTAGGACGAAGTCGTACCTTCATTTCCGATGGTTGAGTCTTCCACAAATAATTGGATTCAAGTCCTGGCCAATGTACTGGAAGCTGAGACGCCGAATACCGCGACATCGGGTAGAAGATACTCAGATTGTCTTTCAATATCTTAGATGGCTGACTTTTAGTCTCAAACATATACCTGGGAGGCTTCACCACCAAAGGCAAAGCACGGAGAAGACAGGATATAGTGGATGTACCCGGAACATAATGAGAGCAACGTGGCGTCAACCATCTAAATTCAGATGCTACCAATCGAAAGACATTCTCAGACAATAAATATTCGAAGATAGACAAGGAGAGAGATCTTATAATGTTGAAGGTCGAGATGTAGAGCGAGTACCCAGTCCAGGCATAGCATCTGCTATTGGCCGCGAGCAGCAAGCCATGCCGGCGTGGTATAAACCTGAGACTTCGATGATGCTGTACAGCTCTCAGCGGATATAGTACATGGCGTATGACATGTTTGACCTACTTTCAATGCATTGTCTGTATGTATGTATGTATGTATGTATGTATGAAGGAGGTGCTGGTTGGTGGTTAAATCAAAGACGGAGCTAAAGAAACCAACACGAGAGACGCGCTTCTCCCGCCAGAAATTGAATGTCAATGCGGTATCGCAAACAATATTCACATGAAGCTGCTTTGAGCAGCGGCTTATTCGTGGAACTATCAAAGATACTGAGCGAGGACATTCCAGAAACATGTCTCAGTCAACAAACAATGATGGAGCCACTTTATCAGACACCTTGAATCGCCTCTCACTTGCTACAGCAGCCGCAACAGCTTTACCGCCATCATCTCCTATGACCCCATCTATGGCAGCGCCCGAAGTGCCTGAAACCACTGCTGCTTCGTTTCAATCCAAAAAGCCAATCCCGCAGAGGGTCCCAAGCACAGGCTCACTTGGCAATAACGAACGACCTACAACACCTGCATTGCGCAAACGGACATCATTGAGCTCTTTGCAAGGAACCGCTGGAAGTGTCTCGCCACGATCGCCAGCCTTTCGCCGAACCTCCACAAACCTAGCTGCTTCGCCCAGCAGCGCAAGCATGGGCGCCAGATCGAATCTTCCTCCTCCAACGGAGGAACTTTCTCAGCCAGCAGCCACAGCGGCTTCTATTGCACACGAATATTTCAAGAAGGAGTTACAGATGCATGGTGACGGAGTCGACGCTGCACAGGAAACTCAAACCGTGGTGATCCTTCAAGATGACTGCTACGGTCACCGTTACTCAAGACCAAGGACCTCAAGGGCAAGCCTCAGCACTATAGTAGAGCGTCCTGAGCGTATTCATGCCTGTATCCTCGGCCTAGCTACAGCATATGTTCGTCTTGGTGGACGACACTCAGAAGGTCACGCTGCCCCTCATCCGAAGAGACATCCATCCTCCGGACCATTCCAGATACTGAAGACTTCTCGGAGAGTGTCACTTGGATCTCCTGCCGCGACGGTTATCCATGGTACAAAATGGATGGCTGAGCTCAGTGTCATGTGCGACGCAGCGGAGTCCAAGTTAGCATTTAGTGGAAAAGAGCTCACGAGACCGAACACGAACGGCCAGACAAACAGTGCTTCTGAAGCTGAGCAGCCAAAGTTGCATGAGGGAGACCTATACCTCTGCTCAGGGTCTCTGGACGCCTTAGAAGGTGCTCTGGGAGGTGTCTGTGAGGGCATTGACGTGGTCTTCAAGGAACATGGACCGAAGCGAGCATTCGTTTGCATTCGACCACCCGGACATCACTGCTCCGCTAACATGCCGTCGGGATTCTGTTGGCTCAACAATGTGCATGTTGGAATAGGCCATGCTGCCTTGACCCATGGCTTGACTCACGCAGCCATCATTGATTTTGACCTGCATCATGGTGACGGATCCCAATCCATCACATGGGCCCATAACGCAAGAGTTGCCTCATTACCAAAGAATACTCCAATATCGAAAAAAACTGCTATCGGCTACTTCAGCATACACGACATCAATTCATACCCATGTGAGATGGGCGACGAGGAAAAGGTTCGTAGCGCAAGCTTGTGCGTCGAAAATGCGCATAGACAGACGATATGGAACGTCCATCTACAGCCATGGAAGACTGATGCCGAATTTTGGCAACTGTATCAGGACCGCTACTCAATCGTGCTCTCGAAGGCTAGAGATTTCCTCCGATCGCATTCGGATCGCCTTCGTACAGCGCCAACCCATCCGAAGCCCAAAGCCGCTATATTCCTTTCGGCAGGCTTCGATGCAAGTGAATGGGAAAGCCAAGGTATGCAGAGACATCAGGCCAACGTTCCTACAGATTTCTATGCCCGTTTCACTCGTGATGTCGCCGTTATGGCAGAAGAAGAAGACCTGGGGGTCGATGGCCGAGTGATAAGTGTACTTGAAGGCGGCTACAGTGACCGAGCCCTAATGAGTGGTGTATTGAGCCATATCAGTGGGCTGACTGCCCCTACGAGTTCGTCGAGGCAGCAGAATTCAAGCAGCGGGCTAGGCCATGAGATGGGATGGAGACTGGGGAAACTAGATATCAATGATGACCATCCAGCAAATCTAAAGGATGTGCCAAGAGAAACTGTTGAACCTTTTGATACTACATGGTGGTCTCCACCTCAATTGGAAGAGATCGAGACTTTGATCAACCCTCCCCAGTCCACATCAGCTCCTAAGAAGCAGCGACACGAATCCCGACCAACGTACACCTCGACTACTCAGTCATATACGGCCAAGATCGTTTCTCCCCCTTCAGGCCGGCGATCTTTCTCTGGAAACGGTGCACAAAATTATCCGACAGCGCCTGTTGTGTCTCGTGGGCCAAGCCCTCCACCACCGGCGGTTAATTGGGCTACAGCTGCGCATGAGTTGAGCAAATTGTTGGTGCCATCTGATCGTGAGACCAGGAGCTGTAAACCCGAGGATCTGAACGCCGAAGCAACTCGGGCTCGACGAGATCGCCAATCGGGTGTAGTGTTGCCAGTAGATTGCCCAGTTCATAGTCTCAAGCGAATGCAGCTTCGAGATCGAAAGGTCAAGCATCCCCAGTACACATCAGACGATGAACAAGAGAAGCCCATTTCTAGGGCAAACCGCCGTAAAACCATTGCCGATGTCTCTTTACTAGCCCAGAACGTCGAGTCACCAATTGTAGGACATGCCAGCGCAATACGACCTGTTCACCCTATGAGAAGACGCTCGAGCGTGACGTCCAGCGCTGGTTCAATGCATGCCGAGAAAGGATCGGATTTCAGTCTCGGTTCCACGAATGATCATCAATTAGGAGCGGAGCCATTTGCGGTCAAGAAGGGGCGAGCTCCTGCTCTTCCTCGTCCAGATATCGCCAAGTCTAAAGCTGTTAGAAAGAAGCCTGTAAGCTCCGTTGCGCCAAAGAGTGTCGGCCAATCAACTCCAACACAGTCCTCGCACGAGGTGAACAAAGTCCCATTATCAGAGAATGAGGAAATGAAGAACAAGCATGTTGACCAGCTCGTGTCTGGAATGACACAGATGAGGATCAAATTGAATGTTCCCCCAAAAGAAGAGTACGAAGCGAGGCAGACGTTGCCGAAACCTGCTCGCGGACGGCCCAAACCCACGACCGCCAAACCTGCAAAGGCTGCTTCCCCTACCAAGGCCAAAACTAAGGTGGTGAGGGCCCCACCAGCGGTGATTGATGATGAGGAGCTGCTCACGCCTCGACAACACCCTCAACCAGCTCCAGTCACAGGCCTGACTCAAGAGAGGTCTATGTCAGCGCCAGCACCAACCCCACCAGAACTGCGCCCAGCTGCTCAGGAATCCTTTCAACCTCCAATTACATCCGTTACTACGCCATTGGCCTCACCTTCTTCCACTGTTCCCGCATTAGCCTCAGACATAGTAGAATCCGGACCTCTCTCCACCCATACGTCAAGCAAAGGAGTGGAGACATACATAAATCCGCCTCAGCCGGCGCGATCGCCTTCGTCACCGGACTACGCAGTACTGAGTACGCCAATTACTGCGAAGCGAACCAAACAGGTCCTTCCAGTCTTCACCTCTGCATCATCCATTTCCTTCGGCATACCCCCTAGTACCAGTCAAAGCATTGATCAAGCCATGACGCGAGAAAGTAATGGTCAAAAGGACCCAACCCTGCAGACACAAAGTCTGGATCCGCAAGGCCCACAGTCTGTCCCTTCAGCTCAGAGCGAGTCATCCGTGGGTTCTGATCAACCGTGGACTTCTGAATCTGCAGCAGATGTTGATACGAGAGAGGACTCGCTATCTTCTGGCTCTATCTGGGATGTTCCTGATACTCCACAACTGCGAAAGGTTTAGCAACTTTGTTCAGCGAATTGATTATCCATTTTAGACCAAGGATGTTTGGTTACAAGTGTCCTTTGTTTTCAAAATAAGATACCCCATACAGCATTTCACATCATGTCATTCGCAACTGAATCATAGTGGTCTTACGAACTAGGGTTCAACGTCAGGTGCACCCTGCGGATGGGACGAATGTATTCTGTATGATGCCAAATTCGCTGGCATTGAATCTAAAATCATAACATTCAAGACTGACCATGCTCTGGCAGATCTTGATTACAGCTCCGCTCTCCCATGCAACCTCAAACACCAGCAGATGATGCCCAATCTCATATGAACAACATTTGCCCTTGACTACTTTTCGTCCGAGTACAAAACGCTTTTTTATCCCCTAGAACTCTTCCCAATACTGCTCCCCAAACTGCTATGGCCGAAAAAGCTGAATTTGCTGCTGACCTTGCTCCCCGTGTCACTAACCCAGTCTGGTACCTTGAGGTGCCCACCCTTCAGACTCATCTTCATCTTACCCTCGGCTATCATGTGCACAGCATTGATGATGCGGAACGCACTACTGCCCAATGCTCTGAATAGGGCTACGCAAGCCACGCTCCAGAGGATGAACTTGAGATAGAAGTTACTGGTGATGTGCGTGCTGTTGTAGGCTTCGCTGACGGCCATGGCGAGTATAGCGTTCGAGACCATCCACACGACAACCATATATGTACGGACTGCGCGATAGTAGTCCTCTTGCTGAGTGGCTTCGCTGACGCCGTCCTTGGCGACTTCAAGTCTATCCCGAAGATTGCGCAGGGCTTCGTCGTAGCCGGAGTCGATGTCTAACTGCTCGCTGGGCATCTCTAGCTCGACCGTGTTGCCTTTGCCGCTCACTGCTGCGCCGAGATCGATATGAATGACGTTGTCACCCTTGGTACCCCAACTGACATCGTGCGTGTTGCAGAAGGCGTATACTTGCAGGGTGCAGATGTACGAGGGTAGGAGAGCAAAGTATTGAGCACTAGAGGTGAACATGTGCCATGGATCAAGGTAAATAAAGGACATGAGGAAGTATATGCCTACGGTTGAGCCGGTGGAGACGATCAAATTGGTAAAGATGTTGTTGCCAAGGTGAAAGGAGGTGGTAGGATTTTTGAGCTCGACAACGACGATGTATATGGACGCGAAGACGGTATAAGTCATGATTATCGAGTATATGACTAGACTGGACATGTACATTTTTTTGGCTCTAGGAGCATGGTCAGTCATTTTCCGAGTAGATGAACCGGGAAATGGATGATACTGACCCTTGTGGTCGATTCCCCATTGACAGGATGAATTGTGTGCAGATCAAAAGGACACAGGCGAAGCGGAGGATCACAAAGATGTACAGGCCGATATTGTGGCCGAAGGGATCAATTTTCGGATCCGAGAGAGATCCAGCAATGAAGTAGAATGTTAGGTAGAAGTTGGCCTACGGCTGTCAATCCCCATCCCTCGCTGAACCAGGCAGATTTGCAACTTACGAGAGAAAAGAATGTAAAAGCCAAGCTGACGAACTGATAGACGAACTCTATGTGCAACAGAACTTTTCGTGAAATGGAATGACTCGTATGCCATATCTGCTTAAAATGCACAAGCGAATAAACCGCGGCAAAGAAGGCACCGTTCAACCATCTTCTTCGCTGGGATATAAATTCCGGGACAGCATCTGCATTTACGACACATCAGCGCAGCTCTCGAGCATGAATTGGAAGTACTCACCAGGTACATCTGTTTCCCCCGTTGCGCTCTTGACGTATTTCAGCACCCACTGCTCATCTCTTTTGGCGACTAGCTCCCAACAGAGAATTCGATCTTCGGCAAGGTACATGTTCGCAGTAAACACATCGGCATCCTGTCCATGTAACGTTTCTCCTTTAAAGTACTGACTCAGTGGACCATGTCCGGTGGCATCATTCTGGAGCGCATAGTACCGATACGCACTCAAGGCTCCCGGAAGTACAGTAATGTAACCAAACACAGATTCAAGAGGTTTGTCAAGAATGTTGGACATTTTGTACTCAAAGTTCTGCGAAGCAACCAGTGGATTGAGCAATCCTAGCCAACCTTTGCCCTTGGCTGCCTTGATTTCGCCACATGCACCCGCAACGTTCGAATCCGTATCGAAAGCCTTCCAAAGATGGTAAAGCGAATTCTCCCCCGGTTTAGTACCGACGTCGAGCAAGATGCAGACATTGGGACTTAATGCCTTGCCGAAAGCGTTGAAGAACCATCGATGAGAATTGAGTTTCTTTTGGTTTTTCTCTTTGAGGCAGAATATCATCTGACAAGGTACGATCCCTTTTTCGGCGCCCTTGAACTTGAGATCTGCATCTAAGGAGACCTGGGTAGTGTATTCGTAGACGTGGGCTGTGACTTCTCGCTGGTTCACCAAATTCTTTGCAATGCCATCTTGGTACACCCCCATTGCAGCAAGAGCGTCCAGCGTCCTTGGGTGCACTTTTCGACGACCATCTGAAACGATACAAACAACGATTTTTTGCCACCCGTCTTTTCCCCATGTCCGCGATTTGGCACGGGAGCAGAAATGGGAAATATTCCTCATCACACCGTGCATGGTACGCGTAAAATCGATCTCATCCTCGTTGTACATTGTAATGCATATGAACAGCTCTGTATCTCTTGCGGTACTGCCGATGTTCTGTCTCAATTTGTACCCCTTTAGTGTGAAATCATCAGGATCACAAGTCACAGCAGTATAGCGCATGTGGGTGAACTCTATTTCGTCCCTTCGTGGCAGGAAGCTATAGAGAATCGTGGGTATCTTGCATTCCAGGATGAGCTCTCCATTGATGAGCCGTACTTCCTTCTTTGCCATCTGTGCTTGCCTTGCGCCGCGTCTACGTTCTTGCCTTCCTGTTGGGGCAGGGCCGTAATGATCCTCATCTTCTTTTGAGTAGAGGTCATCAGTGGAAGTTGACTGGGATTGGAAAGACTCATAAGACTTGATGCTTGGTCGGAGATCCCCAGCTGAATGATCGCCACTTGGGGGCCCGAAAACATCGTCTGCGTCTTCATGGATCGGGATAGCTGTTGCTTCTGCAAGATTTCCGGAAGACTGACTCGCAGCTTGTGGGCCAGAAAACAATGGTGCAGGAGGCAGAGGTCGTTTCGAATTGCCTCCGTACTTTGATGATGGCGATCCTGGACGAGGGTTTCCGTTAAGATCTGCCGGCTCGTAGGCAATTTCTGATGGGGGAGGACGGGATGATTCGGAGGATGTTCGTGATAAAAGCGATCGTGTAGGTGAGCCGCGGCTTGGGATATACGGTAGATAAGATGGCGCATCTGTCGAGGTTGGGACTAGCCTTGGCGCAGTGTCCAGTATGGAAGGAGAGTGCGGTCGTGGAAGAGAGGAGGCGGATGATGATGGACGGTAGTTTAGATACGTTCGTGTGGGTGATGCGGGCCTAGGGGTTCCTTTGGGTAAGCTTTGTGTCTTGAAATGCACACGAACTGTGGCTCGACGCTTAGGAGATTCATCTGTGATGCCTACTTGGCCAGAGGACGACCATTGGGAGGGGGTTGAATTGGCCTCGTCCTGATTCAATTGGTCTATGCCGTTCGAATCGCAGGAGTCATTCGCCATACCTCGTTTTATTACGGGTTTCCGCCTAGGGCTTATGTGTACACGAGGGGGTCTTATGGGGGAAACGTACGAGCGGCGCTCCGTATCGCCTTGGGAACTCAACAAACGCATTGTAGAACTATTGTTTGGCAAACTCGTGGGGGTATTCTCGTTTGGCGTGTTGGAGTAAGATGGAGGCGCTGCTGAGTATCCCGGGAGTCCTCCACTCGGGGTAGATGGGCGGTCCATTGTTGACGAGGGCTATGCGCTCGAGGTTGGAAAGGTATGTTGATGTTAATGCTGTCAAGCCATGACGACGCGATGTCAATGCGTGAAGGAACCTTGTTACCGATATCCAGATCTCATCGAGAACTCTGAATGATGTACTTGGATTGCGGACCAAAAGAATCGCGGCTTGTATCACAGGAAAGTCTGAAGTCGAAAGACATTGCATGGTCTTAGAGAACCGCATACGTCCCGATGCGGTTTAATCGACGAATTAGCCGGTCGACCAGACAACGACTCCCGTTTTGGACTAGAGTTACTTTGGTAGTTTATCTTCAATGGATCCCAGCGGTTCATATCCTCTTTCCAGCACTCCATCAGGCATCGCAGCATGTCTGTGAGGAGACTATCCCCTACAGCCAATCTTTTAAGGACATCTAGACTATTTTCCTTACCACCGCCACTCCCAAGGCCGAGCTCAGATCTTACAGCATCCGCAAATTATGAATCCGATACCGCGACTCTTCCACACCCTACTCACGCCGCCATCGAGACGACCGAGTCATCTCTTGGCCGAGGGGACTGGGGATTTAAGCGACCTTTGCCTCTAAAGTCTACGACAAGGACCTCAACGCCCACCATTCATATCGATAATGTAGACTCGATCGACCATATTACGGATTTCAGCTCCGCTGCAGATCACGTTATCACGCTTCGCAAATGGCAAGAGTTGGGTACGCCTCTTGTAATGGCGGAGGAGAAGACGGGAAATGTTTCTGTGCGGCAAGCGCGTCATCCAATCAGCGTGTTCGAGTCCAAATATGACAATACCTTTCACGATGAAAGTGATCCCAGTAAGCAGCGCTGGAAGTACAAAGGTCCCTGGCTGGCGGGAAAGACGGAAGGAGAGTTCAGACAATATGTGGAGAAGAATGTGAAGACGCGCAGACTGGATTTCAAGCGCTTTCTACGCCAGCGACTCGCAGAGGAAAGGACAATAGCTCGACGGCGTGAGGCCACCGAGAACGGGGAAGACCCTGAAGATTCAGAGCCGATCACAGTCTCAGAGGAAGATGTCGAGGTCTACACCAAGGAGCTGAGAAACGACGAGTATAGATTGCACAGATTTGTCGAAGAATATCTGGATCTTCCAAGGGGTCGAGGCAGTGCGACTAGCAGCTACGATAAGAAAGGGCCACCGACAACACATCCATCAGCTGGTCTATCGTATCTTCGCACTGGCTCCCACACGTACAACCATCCATTACTCGGGCCGCAAGAAGAACCGGCGCCGATCCAAGCTCGGGTGGTGAGACCACAGACCATTGCTGGCACTAAATACGATAGAGCCTTGATTGGAGTGGGCGGCGTCGTGGCGGAAGATGACAGATTCACATTCACGCGCGACTCGACAGGCATTACAGGCTACGACCCGGATCTGCCCGGCGGTGCAAAGATCTATATCCGTTCACCTACGAGAGCAAGCGTCGATCCACGTGGAAGGATTAATATTCATACGAGGCGACCACGTGATAAAACTTCCGAGAATATTGCTAAAGGCTACTACCATTTAGAGCAAGCAGAGCCTCCGCCTGCCGCTGTTGATGCCGCCCAAAACCGGGAAACGCCAACATTGACGAGAACAAAGCCTGGAAGGCCAGGGGAGGGCCAGGGTTACGGATTGGACGATATGGTTGCTCCGAAACCCAGCGCGAGAGCTTCGCCATTCCTCGGACCAGAAGACAAGATACCAGATCTCCATGACCTTCTTATAAACGAACGAAAGTGAATCAAGGTCAAATATCAAACTTGTGAATCCTTGTAAATAGAATAGGGGATCAATATAACCTCCACCTATATACCTTATCAATTCAATAAAACCGAGTGCAAAAGACCTCCAATCAGCGGAACTGCGTCATGATCTCCGTAGTCCACCGTACTAGTGCCCACAAACTTCTCAGTCTCACAAGCGAAGAGCTTCACAACCTCTATCCATCACAGCTCGAGCTCAACATCTAACCTCACAGCTGAGATGGTATGTGTATCCACAGGCTCTTCAATCTTTTTCAAGTGCTTTGTGAACTTAGCAAAGCTGATATCTCTACGAATTATAGGGTCGCGTTCGCACGAAGACAGTTAAGAAATCTGCCAAAGTCATAATCGAACGTTACTACCCGAAATTGACCTTGGACTTCGAAACCAACAAGCGTATTTGCGATGAAATCGCTATCATCGCTAGCAAACGTCTAAGGAATAAGGTGGGTTCGAGCTTCTTTGTTTCGCTACTGGGGATAGCGGTCCTGCAAGACTGGAAGCTAAACACTCACTCCCACCAGATTGCCGGCTACACCACGCATTTGATGAAGCGTATCCAGCGAGGTCCTGTGCGTGGCATCTCTTTCAAGCTACAAGAAGAAGAGCGTGAACGCAAGGATCAATATGTCCCGGAAATTTCGGCTTTGGACTTTACGCAGAACACGGAGCAAGGGCAACTGGATGTAGATGCGGATACGAAGGATCTGCTGAAGAGCTTGGGGGTACGTCTTCTACTGGTGAAACTATCGGTTCGTAGTACTAACATTGAGATTGTAGTTTGATTCGATTCCTGTCAACGTCCAGCCTGTAACTCAGCAGCAGACTGTTGAACGTCCAGGCAGAAGATTCGAGGGAGGCAGGCCGCCAAGGACTTGAACAGGTAGCCATGTCTACGACGTAATGGTATACCAACTGGATCGTCCTAAGTTGCTTGCATAGATATCGACAGGCACGAGGTAGCTTGAATGGAAGATCTTCTATACACAAGGTGTCGCCTCGCTTCTGTGAGGAAGCGAGGCTTGATTGCCAGTGCCCTTCCTCGTGATTTCTCGGAAAAATCTTGTCGATCCATTGATCGACGAGGTCAACAAACCCCGCTCCTCATCCAGTACGGTAAGAATGTAAGCTGTAGTGTTGCATAGCGAATGTGAGAAGCATTCGTACCTCTGGATCACTCATGTTTGGAAGCTACGTTCATTGAGGATTCTCTGGCGCAGTCATTAACAAGAGGCATTTATTGGGGTATCTTAATACTCATATACATATAAAGAAGGTTCTGCCATTTGGCTCCGTCCAGCATACAAATGGTCAGATGGTTGGCATCAAATCTTCGTCTGCCTCATTGCCAGATTCCAGGTCTCTTCTTTCCTTCTTCGGAAATCTAGGCGTATAGCGCTCGATTGTGTCAAAGCCGTCGTCAAGATTATTACCATGTTTTGCAGAAGGCTCCGGAGCAAATGCTTTGCTATTGACGTTTCTCTTCTCGCGGACGTCAACCTCTGCCAGTCCGAACGATCTGCTGGGGGCTTTCTCATCACCCCTCCCAATCGCGAGGGCTCTCATTCTTGTGACGACTTCGTCTTCCTTCAGGCCCATATCTAGACATTTCAGTTTCTCAATCAGCGTGGAGTCATCTCCATGGCTCTTCTGGTTATTTCGCTCGTCATCCAGAAGCAGTATATCTCCGCCGGAGCACCCAACCCTCGTCCATGCCGGCTCCTCGTGGAGTTGCACCTTGACATAGAGCGCTCTCTTCCCGCAATCATCTGAGCACCACCGTTCAAGAGTGTGTCGTTCGACAAAGGTGACAGTATCTCTTTCCTTACCAGGTAGAATCCTATACTTTGCTTTCGTGTCTTCCTGCCTGTTCGGCCTGGGACAGAGTACATAGCCGCAGTGCTTATTGATGTTCCGCTCTTCGATTATTGAATCATAGTCGGATGGTTGGAAAAGCCTTAGAGAGTTTTTCACAAGGTTAACGTCTTGTAGACGCGGTCGAGCTGGGTCTGCGGTAGGTGAGGAGGGTAGATCAAGCAATGTTTCGGTGGAAGCAAGGATCAGAGCTTCAACGTCTTTGCGTTGCTGTAGAAGCTGGGCGTGGTAAATGGCTGTTTCTTTGTTGCGATCCTCTCGAGACCGAGCAGGTATGGAAGTGAGAGTGTTTTTGAGTATAGAATGAGGCATGATCTCGCTGGGCACTCGTAAACCCTAGACACTATCACTCATTAAACGATGAAGCAACCGATTCATTGGATATGACTGCGCGAAGGTATATAGCGGCTACCGTAAGTTAGCGCATGAAGAGACTGGTGCAGGTTGTAATGTTTCGTAATGAAAACGTCTCGCTTATGATTTTGATACCTGTACTAATTCTATTGAACCCAATGCTCCATCATGGAATTTTCATATTCCTATAGGTGATCGTAGCGTTCAGCAGTCCGGTTCATGCACATGAACTTTCATAATCCAACTTACATTCATAAAGCTGATATATTTTGTGTGCGACATTGCAAAATGCCAAGCTTTGTAATGAATTTCAAAGACGCTAAAAGAAGGCCCCGCCGGCGGATGTTGACGATGGGTGTGTACATAATATACATGACATTAATCTGGCACATGGTTAGAGAGTCTCCATGACTTTCAAAGCTTCTTCATACCTTCAGCGACCGTCCTTCCTCCTCAAACTTTGATGAGCATCTACCACAGTAACCAACTCCACTCAGTCAGCGAGCCTCACACTATAGATTCGTGGTTGGTGAACAATATCTATGTTTCGCCGTGACTGAGACCTAACAGCCTGAAGTCTAAACCGGGCGTGGCCGCCTTATGCTGCAGCTTGTATAGCGAATCCGAGAAGCGAAAGACACACCGGCTAGATTTTACGGCGGAATAAATCGCCTCAATCGCCTTGGTCCATCAGCAAGGATGGGTATACCTCCTTTCCGCGTCAAAGCATTATACGATTATTCTTCAAAAGAAGAAGACGACCTTAAGTTTCCAAACGGCCAGGTCATACTGGTGACAGACGAGGAAGATGCCGACTGGTATTATGGGGAATACGAGGACAGTGCTGGTGACAAGCAGGAAGGATTGTTTCCTAAGAACTTCGTTAAGGCTTATGAGCCAGACATGCCCCCGCGGCCTACAAGATTGGGCAGGTCAAAAAGAGATGACGAGGTGCCATCACTAGCCAGCGAGGAGGCCAGGGCTCCTGCTGCTCAAGAACCTGTAGCAGTCCCAACCCCCGTCCCAAACGAGAATACTACCATTCCTGAGCAGGGTCTTGAAGAGCCCGAACCACCAGTGTCTCAAGCTTCGAAAACAGAAGCTTTCTCTGCCTCAATCCAAAAGCCCGCTCCCCCTGCAGCGCCCAAACCTGGGGCCGGGCCAGCTGCAGAAAAACCAACGTCCGGCTCATTTCGAGATCGCATCAATGCCTTCAACAAATCTACAGCGCCTCCTCCGGCCCCCAATAAACCTAGTAGCCTGGGGGCGGCTGGGGGCTCAGGCTTCGTCAAGAAAGCTTTCGTTGCGCCTCCTCCGAGTAAGAATGCGTACGTTCCCCCACCTCGCGAACCTCCTCCGCAGAAAGTATATCGAAGGGAGGAGGATCCCGAGATAGCGGCTCAGGCATCAAACGATATGGAGAACGCAGTACAAGTAGATCAACCCCATGTAGTTGGATCAGCAGATGCCGAAGAAGACCAGCCGAAGCCCACAAGCCTAAAGGACAGAATTGCTTTACTGCAGAAACAGCAGATGGAGCAAGCTGCAAGACAAGCAGAAGCCAGTCAAAAGAAAGAGAAGCCAAAACGCCCCATGAAGAAGCAAGTAGAGTCTCAAGAAACTGGTGCAGGCGCAGACGATGAAGGCGAATATCTTGTAGAAATGAACAGTGTTGAGACCACGGGCAACAGACCAATCGAAGCGTCCCGCGATGCTTTTTCTTCTGGAGCACGCCATGCTAAAACTCCCAAGTCTCAGGAGGCCACTCCTGTAGCAAGCCCAACCGCTGTTGCGTCGCGAGACATGATAAGCGATCCGAACGATGCCGACCAGTCTGGTACAGGAGATACGGAGGAAGGTGAAGACCTTTCTACGGGCCGGGATGATAACGATGAAATCCCAAGAAACAAGACTGTAATCCCGCCCCAGATACGTTCACAAGCGCCGCTTCGAGAAGAGGACATCGGAGACGAAGAAGATAATGCTGATGAGGATGATGTTGAAGAAGAGGAACACGAGGACATGGACCCGGAGGTAAAACGAAGAATGGAGATTCGAGAGCGCATGGCCAAGATGAGCGGCGGCATGGGAATGGCAGGAATGTTTGGTCCACCAGGTGGCATGGCTCCCAGAGCCCCTACAAAACGAGGAACGGCATCAAGCGAAAGAAACATGTCAGGCAACTCAGTGTCCACGCAAGCTGATGATGGCTCGAGCTCTAGAGCACCACCTGTGCCGATCATGTCTATGCCTGGCCTTCAAAAGGGTCGAAGCCCAGAGCAACACGGTACTGAACCAGAAGTGAGTAAAGAAGACGCGTACGAGCCCAGGCCTGTAATACAGGGACGAGAGCCTGAAGATATGCCTGATGTTGAGGATGTGACGGAGGACCCAATACCTACGCCAAGGAGATCTGTGAAGCGACCTGCACCTCCACCTGTGCCCCAAGGTAAGCTCTTACCTACTGGCTTGCTCAATGTAAAATGGTTTGACATCCTTCAGATCGCCCTGTTCCCGCCCCACCCGGTAAAAGTAGAGGAGCTCCCCCCCCTTTGCCTACTGAACGACCGGTCCCGCCCCCCCCCAGCGAACGTGAGTGTTGGACGTGAAGGTATATTGAGGATTGATAGTTGACTCCTTCTAGCGAGACCCGATTCCCGGCCACCTCCAAGCCAGCTCATGTCGCCGAGCGAGGGTTCCGAGTCTGATGATGAGATATCCTTACACAAAAGAAGCTCCCTGAGGTTACATCCTGGAACGGATAGCTCACAACCTCTCAGTGAGGAAGATCCACCGCTGGTCCCTTCCGCCGGCCCCCCTCCATCTTTACCAAGCCGGCCTCCTGCGCCTCAATCTCGACCATTGGACTATACGGGACGAAGTCCACCAATGCAATCCACGGAGATGTCTCCTACATCACCAAGATCTCCTCCGGATCCTTCAAAGAGAAGTAGTCGAGTCCCGCCTATACCGGGGTCGAGCCCCGCAATGCCATATGCACCTCAGACTCGAGCACCGCCGCCGCCACCTCCTAATAATCCTCCTGTGGCGAGAGCTCCTACAGGAGATTCCAGAATTACACCTTCAATTCCCAGAACCAAGGCATCCGAAGAGAGCGACGAAGAAGTTACTGAATATGAAGGTGACTATGATACCGACATAGCCTCTAGTGCGACGCACAAGGATGCGCTCAAGTCGCACGCACGGGTCTCGAGTCTTGAAGACGATTCGGTGACCCAGGAAGCAAGTCTACACCATTCAGGACTTCCTTCCCTCGGCCCAGGTTCGTCAACAGCATCTCGTGCTGTTCCACCTCCGCCGCCCAACCAACCTTCGAGAAACCACCGTCAGTCCTCCGATATGCCTCGAGGCGCGCCCCCGCCGCCCCCACCGTCCAAACAGCAGATATACAACAACGACTACGATGATGATAACGATGATTATGACACATATAGATCTCCTACATCTGGACAACGCGGGATGGATGATAGGCACGAGATGGCGGGCCCAATAACACCAAGGTTTGAAGAGCCGGAGGTCATGTTTCAGACATCTCCACCTCAGCGGGCTGTGCCAGCGTTGTCAGGTCAAAGCACGTCACAGTACCATTCTTCGCCTAACATGACAGTTCCTGGGAGATCTGGACCACGACAGTCGATTGAAATGCCACGGACTAGCGCCAGCATTCGGAGGTCAACCGATGCTCCGAGGCCTTCTGGGGAACAAGGTTTCATAGCTGGGAACGTCGATCTGGGCCACAATAGCCAATGGTGGGCCCGATCTGATACCCCTCCGCCAGTCTTCCAGGAACGCCGGGACCTTATCTTCGAGACTGAAGAGACCAGCACCACGAGGCGAGGCGGTAGACAAGCTGTGACAAAGATAATCTATGTTCTGTTCATGGACTATTCGCAAACCGTGGTCACCGCGCAGTTCGAAGCAAGGGACCCAGTAAACGCTAGCTTGGAGCAGCGTCACGAGCCCCCTCCACAAAGCCTGCGGCAAGATCAGCTCGAGAATGCTCACACGAGGTTCGGCTCTCGGATTGCAGAAGCCGCAAACGCCAAGAAGGAAACGGTAGTTGGTGACGGCACTCCTCATGCATTAGTCCTTGATCTTCTATCTGCTCTTCCAGAAGCTCTGCCACCCGTTGGTGTGCGTGCATATGGTGCCAACGTCTATGCAAATCTAGCAAATGCTTCGGTAAGGCAGTTTGACGAGATACGACCAGGGGATATTGTTACGTTCCGGAACGCCAAATTTCAAGGTCACCGTGGGCCTATGCACTCGAAATACAGTATCGATGTAGGAAAGCCTGACCACGTCGGTGTGGTGATTGACTGGGATGGGACCAAAAAGAAAGTACGAGCTTGGGAGCAAGGGAGGGAGAGTAAGAAAGTCAAGCCGGAAAGCTTCAAGTTTGGTGATCTGAGGAGTGGTGAAGTGAAGGTTTGGCGTGTCATGGCAAGAAACTGGGTTGGTTGGAATTAGATACCAGATCACCCATAAGTTCCTATCGCATATCTCGAGTCAAGCCGTCTCAGATGATGGCATCTCGTTCAGCCTAGCGTAAAGACAAGCCGTTCCTCTCTTTACTGATTGCTAATGCTCTGAGTGTCCTTTGAAAATACTCTGCCCGGCTGTGTTGAATAAATTCACGAGCTTCTTGCCTCTATGAATTAGTTTCGGCGCCTGGATCCTATGAGATTAGTAGCTTGGTCTCAGCGGATCGGGCCAGACAAAAATGCATATAACCTGATCCGAGCCATGGCTTGGACGAGATACCGGTATAACGTGCTCAATGGAGACCTCAGCTGTTGAGCGACCTTTCAAGGGGTATCAAAGGGATAAGGGGCCCAGTCACTGCAAAACACAACGCCTAGCCCATTTTTCCCACGCCACTACCTGAAGGCAAAAATGACCCTCTCCAACGGCTCCCTCTCCGTCTCCCAAGCCAACCAGTCGCTCCTCGTAGTCGGCAGCAGCCCCATGCCATTGACCTTCCAAACCCCCAACGCCAGCGCCACACAGTTCATCAGCACGTAGCACGCCTTGACGAGCCACAGCTGCTTCCTCGTCCCCTCGGATTCGAACCGCCGGAACACTTCGTTCGTGGTGAAGATGCCCGTGATGGGGTTCTTGAACAGCATGAAGACCATCATTATGCTGAATATCTGCAGCGAGTTGCCGGACATGTACATCATGATTGCGTTCATGGGCAAGGCTTTGGCGGGCGCGAGGGCGAGTTCCCAGGATTTCTTCAGCTTGAGCGTGTCGGTTTCGGCTGTGGTTGGGGGTCGGCGGGCTGGGGTCTTGGAGGAGCCGGCGGTACGCTACCATTTCCGTTATTCCAGGTTATGAGGAGATGGGATGGGTGCAGAAGGGGTTGTACCTTGCCGCTTGTGCCTTCAGTGTAGCCTGGTGGGTTCGCTACGGTGATATTCTTCGGCTTGGACCTGTGAGGAGAGTTGAGATCTATGGCCCATTGGGGAAATGGCGGAGGATTTGATGGGGATTCTTGTGCCATGGTAGCTAATGCTTGGTTGATGAAGAGAACGACGAGAAGGAGATAGTGATTATCAACGGCATGGATTGCAGATGAGACCGTCAGCCCTACCCGCTGCTGCCAAAAGAGGAATCAATTGAGCATGTCCGTTTACTTCTTTTCATTCTGACGCCAGTGATACCCATAATCTGAGCAAGAAGCAACCGTCTGGTCAATTGTGTTCAAATCATTGAGTTGTTGATTGTGTTGTAAAGCCGGACTAGAGATATCCAGGAGCCGTAATATCGGGGTTGCCGCACGTTTATTACACGAGGTCTTTACAATGGCGGCCAGCGGAGGAGACGCAAAACTTTTTGCAAGAGTAGGTGACTTTTCAGGACGATCAGTAGAGGACTGACCTCTTCAACTCTTGCCTTCGCTGCTCTCCTGTGATGTTTCTTCCGTTTGGTTCCCAAAAGGTCGATTGGGCCTATCCCAGACCCCCACAAAACACATATATTTCTCATCCATAGCCTTGTTCTTAGCCGTCAAAATGGAAAATAGCACCGGCATGTTGCCCATCCTTTGAGTCCAACCGAATCTACATCTTGGATTAAAATGCCGTGGGACTTCGCTGACCAGACTATGTTTCAGGGAAAGGTTGCGGAGCTGCGATTGGAGCTCAACAGCGGTGGTAAGAAGGACAAGAACAATTCTGCCAAGAAGATTGCCCTCAAGAAGATCGTGGCCAACATGACCATGAGCAACAATGACATGGTGGCTCTGTTTCCCGACGTCGTTGGATGTATGCAGATTCCAAGCTTAGAAATCAAGAAAATGTATGCGTGAAGTCCTCCTCGCACAGCTGAGGGTTAAGAGGTTGTACAGGTGCTTTCTCTTTTTGGTCAATTATGCTCGCATGAAACCAGAGGTGGCGATGAAAGCTCTGCCTGTCCTTGTGCTCGTAAGCTCTACTTATTAAGGCGCCGTCGTTGTACGCTCTGACAATCCATTCTTCAGGATATGGAAGACTCAAACCCATTAATACGAGCGCTCGCTCTCCGAACCATGTCTTACATTCACGTCCGCGAATTCGTCGAAGCTACTGTCCCACCTCTAAAAGGGCTGCTGAAAGACCCAGATCCTTATGTGCGGAAGACAGCAGCCTTTTGTGTAGCCAAACTTTACGATCACGACAAGAACCTTGTCGAAGCATCAGATTTGATAGACAGACTTAATGGCATGCTAAGAGATGACAACCCTACGGTCGTTTCCAGCGCGCTAGCGGCATTGATGGACATTTGGGAAAGGAGTGAGACCATCAAGCTTACTATTGACTATACCAGTGCTTCAAAAATCGTTCAGATCTTGCCGGACTGTTCAGAGTATGCTTCGTGTATTCTGGCCTTGTGCATTCGAAGCTAACGACAGTACAGATGGGGCCAAACTTATATATTGGAGGCCTTGATGTCATACGTGCCGCAAGACACTTCCGAAGCACTTCTTCTAGCGGAACGAGTCACCCCTCGATTATCGCATTCTAATTCAGCTGTTGTACTAACCTGTACCCGAGTCATTCTCTATCTTATGAACTACATCGCCGATGAAAAGCAAATATCTGGTCTCTGTCGGAAGCTGTCTCCACCACTGGTGACGCTGTTGGCGAAAGGGCCAGAAATCCAATATCTCGGATTACGAAACGCCTTGTTGATACTTCAGCGGAGACCGGAAGTGTTGAGAAACGATATTCGAGTGTTCTTTTGCAAATACAACGATCCCATTTATGTCAAAGTCACAAAGCTCGAGTTGATATTCATGTTGGCAACAGAAAAGAACATCCGAGAGGTTCTGACTGAGCTGCGAGAGTAGGCGTCCCCTGCTTGAAATTCTCAGGTTGTCAACGGCTGACATCTTTCTGAGATACGCCACTGAGATCGATGTGCATTTTGTTCGGAAATCAGTGCGCGCGATTGGAAAATTGGCCATTAAGATCGAGCCAGCAGCGCAAGATTGTATAGATTCACTCCTTGAGCTTGTAGCTACCAAGGTTTCCTATATCGTGCAAGAGGCAACAGTTGTAATAAAAAACATATTCAGGAAGTACCCGAACAGATACGAGTCGATCATTTCAATACTTTGCGAGAACCTAGACTCCCTCGATGAGCCTGAGGCCAAAGCAGCTATGATCTGGGTGATTGGTGAATATGCAGATCGAATTGAGAATTCGGACGTTCTGCTGGACGATTTCCTCTTTTCCTTTGCAGACGAATCGGTGGAGGTGCAGCTCGCATTGCTTACAGCCACTGTCAAGCTCTTTATACAACGACCTACCAAAGGGCAAGACTTGGTACCCAAGGTCCTGAAATGGGCAACCGAGGAGACGGACAATCCTGACCTCCGTGATCGAGGCTATATGTACTGGCGACTGCTCTCCACAGATCCAACGCTTGCAAAGCAGGTGGTCACGGGTCCCAAGCCTGCAATCACAGCCGAATCAGAGAAACTGGACCCTGCAACCCTGGAAGAAATGTGCCTCAACGTTGGGACGCTCGCCACTGTCTACCTCAAGCCCGTGCAACAGGTATTCCGATATGCGCGCCAAAGGAGGCTCATTGACAGCCCGGCCTTACAGAAGCATACCCTGCCCACCGTGATCGCAATGGAAGCACAGAAGTCCTTACCCTCGGTCATGAACGGTTCTGAGCCACCGCCTTCGACACGCCACGGAGGCGAGACTGGCAGAGCCAATCTCTCGGCTGCCATCAATGCTGCGGATGTCTACTTCCAGAGCCTGAATACTGGCATGGGTTCCATGGAACTTGGAGGGGATGAGGGCTTTGGAGGCAGTCCCACGGCAGGCGCAGCTGGTGAACGACAGTACGTAGTAAATCAGAATAACCCTCAGCAGGTGTATCAGCCGCAGATTGGAGGAGAGAATGGGGATCTGCTGCTGCTATAGTCCAATTCGGGCTTGACTAACAGTAAGTCCGTGGCTTCGAACCACCTGGTTGCTGTGCGTTCAAGGTCAGATTACCTTGGTGATTATGGATACTGATATAAGCCTTTTAAAAAGTGAAGTCCATTGCTCCAATTAACAGATTCACTCCTGGCACCTTCTGTCTCATGCTCTTCCCCGTTACCTTCGCACTTGATCCTTACACCGAGTTTCATCGATCATTTTGGCAGTGGGTTCTCGCACATGTTACACTCAGAGCACAACATAGCTCTAAATTTTTGATTTTCCTTCAGCTATGGACAGGATGCTTCGATTGATGGAAGGAACGCCGGAATTGGGTCTCAAAGGTAGACATGCAAGTCATATACGCATCGGGAAAGGTGAGAGGAGATAAGGCTTAATGCCGCTAGCGCCCGGAGACCCTGCATGAAATCGGTATCTCGTGCTGGGGATTCCGGCGATACATAATATCAAGAAGAGCACGTCATTGGCATTAGCCCGTACCTTCTCTTTCAGTATAAAGGGCGTCCATCTTGGTATCATGTATCAACGCGATTTCCCTAATGCTAACCCCTGGATTCAGTGAGTAAAGGACCCATTCAGTAGGGAGTCGCTCGAACAATGGGCCCCTCTGCACGCAATCCGGACTTCCCTGGAAGCGCCATTGCTGCCAAGAGGACTCAGTCCTCCGGATCGCCACATGAAGATTTTGTTGAGAGATCAGTAGAGCCAGATGGGCTTGTCAATCACAACGAGGCAATCCCATTTGCGGAAGATGCATCTGCAGAGAGAGCCACTGATGACCTCGAAGCTTTGCATCAACTCCCTTCAGCACCGGCGTACTCTGTGTTCAGTGATCGCCAGCGGAAATTCATAATCTTCATGGTGGCCTGTGCAGGCTTCTTCTCCCCACTATCCGCCAATATATACTTCCCTGCTCTCAACGCTCTATCGCAAGACCTCAAAGTTTCAAATGGGCTTATCAATCTGACTTTGACGTCTTATATGATTTTCCAGGGACTGGCGCCTACGGTTTTTGGAGACTTGGCTGACATGACGGGTAGACGACCCGCATATATATTAGGGTTCATCATATACATAGGTATGAAGCTGCACCATCCATTCCCATGGGTTCATGCTGACGCTCCAGCTAGGCGCAAACATTGGGCTTGCCTTGCAGAATAATTACGCCGCTTTGCTGGTATTACGGTGCTTGCAGAGCACTGGTAGCAGTGGAACAGTGGCACTGGGCAATGGCGTTGTCGCCGACATTGCTTCAAGTGGGGAGAGGGGCAAGTTCATGGGTACGGTGTTTCAGTGTAGTGCCCAGCCAGTGACTGACCTTTCACAGGAATCGCTCAATTCGGTCCTATGGCGGCGCCAGCTTTGGCCCCAGTCATTGGCGGGATCCTGGCTCAATTCCTAGGCTGGAGGTGGCTTTTCTGGTTTTTGACGATCCTAGCTGCCATCTACTTGATTCCTCTTCTCGTAACTTTTCCAGAGACTGGTCGAAATGTCGTCGGCAATGGCTCGATCCCGCCTCAAGGGTGGAACATGTCTTTGCTCAACTATCTAAGGACTCGCAGGATTGAACATAATAGTGCCCTAAATCGGACAGTCTCGCGTCAAGAAATGGAAGCAGCGCAGGCAGAGCTCGCTGGAAAGAGGAAACTCCGGTGGCCGAACCCCTTGAAGACTGTGCACATAATCCTTGAGAAAGATGTCGGTCTGCTGTTGCTGTATAACTCCTTAGTTTACACAGCGTTCTACGACGTAACCGCCAGCTTGCCTAGTCTGTTTGCCGAGATCTATGGGTTTAATGAGTTGCAAATCGGGTTCGTTCCCTTACCTCATGGGCAGATTTTTCATGTGCTAATTCTACTCAAGATTGACCTTTATCCCTTTTGGAGTGGGATGTTCGATAGCCTCTATACTCTTCGGCTACTTGATGGACCGAAACTATGAGCGAGTAGCAAGAAACGCTGGTTTCCGTATCGACCTGGCCAGGGGCGATGACATGCGGAACTTTCCTATCGAAAAGGCGCGTGTCCAGATCATTATTATTCCTCTCTACCTTGGTATCGCAGCGATGCTGTGCTGGGGATGGGTCCTTGAACGGAATGCGCCCCTTTCTGCTCCGTTAGTCCTGTCTTTCCTTATTGGCCTTTGTTTAACGGGATCATTCAACGTCATGAGTACAATGTTAGTGGATTTATACCCATTGAGCCCCGCGACGGCTACAGCAGCGAATAACCTGGTACGGTGTTTAATGGGCGCTGCTGGTACTGCGGTAATCATTCAAATGATTGACAGCATGGGAAGAGGGTGGTGCTTTACCTTCATCGCTGCGGTACTTGTCTTTACTAGCCCTTTGTTGTGGGCCGAGCTCAGATGGGGACCTCATTGGAGAGAACAAAGAAGGGTAAGGGTTGAACAGCAGGAGCAGGAGAAGGAGGCAAGAAAGGCAGAAGCGGAGAGCGATCCGGAAGGCGTTACTACGGAAAAGGATTAGTAAATACCTGGTTCTTCCATCCTCTTCAGCATTTCTGTATTGCCGAGATAAGAGGAGGAGTAGAATCTATGAGGACTCAATCCAATGATGCAGTTGCGTCACGTTATAGCTTCCGTCGACCGAGGTTCAATAGAGCGCGAGACCACGCGTTAATAATCTTCACCTCCTCAAACCTTCTCACCACTTCTGCCTTGGGGGACCAAGGTATATATGAGTATGTTGGGAAGGATCGATGTTTGGAAGCTGCAGCTGCAGAGTCAGACTGCAGGATAAAGTAATTTAAAGTCTTCGGCGCTTCGCGGCTACAGTACTCATCGCCGAACATGCCCCCACACTCCACTTCTTCACAAGCCATCAAACGGCTATCCAACATCAAGAGCCAGATCAACATGGAGGGTTGCAATCCTACCGTCTTCCACGATGGCATTGTGCCGCTGGCGCCAGAAGACCCGCTATTCGGATTAATGGCTGCCTATAAGAAAGATGACTTTGACAAGAAGGTTGATTTGGGTATTGGAGCATACCGGGACAACAACGCACAACCATGGGTGCTTCCTGTGGTTAAGAAGGTAAATTTCATATAACAGCATCGATCTCAGGTGACTTCCCGGGCTCACGGTTCTCTCAGGCCGAGGAATTACTTCACAAGGACCCCAAGCTGAATCACGAATATCTGCCAATCACTGGTCTTGCCGACTTCACCACGGCAGCCCAGAAGCTCATCCTAGGAGCAGACAGCCCCGCCATAAAGGACAAGCGGGTACACCTCCAGACTTCACCTCCACCTGACTTGAGCTAATAATGCTCGTCGCAGGTTGTGTCACTCCAAACCATCTCCGGCACCGGTGCTGTCCACCTAGGAGCCCTCTTCCTCGCACATTTCTACCCTCAAAACACTAAACAACTCTACTTCTCCTCTCCAACGTGGGCCAATCACAACCAGATCTTCTCCAACGTTGGCCTCCCCATCAAGACATACCCCTATTTCTCAACCCGTACAAAGGGTCTCGACTTTGATGGCATGCGTTCTACGATCGAGCAAGCTCCCGAAGGCAGCATCATCCTTCTTCACGCTTGTGCCCATAACCCTACTGGTGTCGACCCAACCCGGGATCAATGGAAGGAAATCGCAAAAGTGGTACGAGCAAAGAAACATTTCCCCTTCTTTGATTGCGCATACCAAGGGTTTGCGTCCGGCGACCTCGAGAACGACGCTTGGGCTGTCCGCTATTTCGTCTCCGAAGGGTTCGAGCTCTGTGTTGCTCAGTCTTTTGCGAAGAATTTTGGTCTGTACGCCGAACGGACTGGTGCTTTCCACTTTGTCACAGGCCCCGGTCCAGATGCTCAGAGCACGATCGCCCGCATAGGTTCTCAGCTCACTGTCCTACAACGCAGCGAGATCAGTAACCCGCCTGCGTATGGTGCTCGCATAGCTAGCCTTGTCCTGAACGACCCGGAACTGTTCAAGGAATGGCAAGCCAACCTGCGGACTATGGCTGGTCGTATAATCGACATGCGCAAGGCGTTACGATCGAAGTTGGAAGAATTGAATGGGAAAGAAGGCAGCTGGAAGCATATCACCGATCAGATTGGCATGTTCAGCTTCACAGGCTTGACTGAAAAGCAGGTAGCGAAGGTCAAGGATGATGCACATGTATATATGACGAAGAATGGGAGGATTAGTATGGCGGGGTTGAACACGGGCAATGTCGAGTATACCGCCAAGGCCATCGACAAGGCCGTGAGGGAGACGGAGTAATTGTGGGAAATTGCATATAAATGAAGTCGAATCCGGGTATCATTGCTGTCTGCTCCCCTTGCTCTATGGGCGTAAATGAATATACCCTCAGCCATTGCATGCCCCTAGAATATCAGGTCCCATGTTACCAGGAACCCACACAATCCACAACTAGCCCAGAACACCATTCTGGCAGTACTTCTCCTCTCCGTCGCCTTTTTAAGCTGTTTGTTCCCACCGCCAACGTTCTCCGTGGTGGACAACGAATCGGAGACTAGTTGAGAGATGTTGGCGCTCTGTACGTCGAGGTTCTGAACCAGGGTAGTTTGCAACTCGGATATTTCGAGCATGGAACGCTCAGCTGTCCTGTAAAGTGATGGTGAATTAGGATGAGATCAGAAGCAAGAAGTGGATAGGGAGGACCGACCGAACTTGATCCAACGTATCTTCATACTGCTTCAACATATCCTGATTCTCCCTTGCAAACAACTGCAGCTGTTCCGGACTCAATGATTGCTCAATCTCCCTCCGGCTCTCATCCTCATTCACCCCTCCACCACCCCTATACTCACTCTTTTCGTCCCTCACACGCCCATCCGGCCCCTCACCGCCACCTCCACTCATATCCAAGCAATCCCCCCCACCCGAGCTCCCCCTCACTTTGTACAACACGCTCCGCCCCCTCTCCACCTCCCTCTCCAACCGCCTCTCCATCATCGACCTCTGCACCTCCCCCACCCCCTCCAACTTCCTGCCGAGATACCACAACACGCTATCCCGATGCACAGCAAAGACCTCCCTCCGCGCCTCCTCAACCGCCTGCTCGGGACTCTTCTCCCCACCGCCGCCTGCGGCCCATCGCCCCAACAAACCCCTGGCATATTTTTTCGACGCGACGCGCGCTTCGGTGTCCCGGCGGATTTGCTCGGCGGAGGCGAGTTGCCGGATGCTGGCGTTGAGGTCGCGGAGGACGGTCTTGGAACTGGCGTCTATAGCATCGCGGGCGGAGGCGGAGAGGTAGGGAGGTTCTTGCGGGGGAGGGTTGTTGGGGAGGCGTGGGGATGGGGGGTGCGCGGCGCGGCGGGGTGGGGGGGAGGTGGAGAGGTAGGCTTGGCGGATTGAGAAGAGGTAGGTGTGTAGGGAGGCGATGTGAGAGTTCTATGTAGAAGGATCAGTGGGACGGAGGGGGCACTGGGGGTAGATTAGGAGAGGGGGGAGTTACTATTCTGTAGGCTTCTTTGAGGAATTCATCGTGGGTGGTGGAGCGGGTGAGAGGGTGCCGGTTGCAGTGGGTATTGTGTCTTCGGAGGAGCTCATTGAGGGTAGGGGTTATATTGGACATTGGAGGATTTGGGGAAGTGCTGGGCATATCCAAAGTAAAGAATATGGCATTTTTCTACGTATAGCGCGCCAAGAAGACAACAATCTGCCCCGGCCTCACCCCCCTCCGGGTCTGGGGTGAGCGCCGCTTTACGCTTGCGCGGCGCGGGTGAGGTTCGCGTGAGCCAGGGTGATCCTGGGTACTGCCCGCGTGCTAGCGCCCCGTCCAGCGTGAGCGAAATTATTACATCTACGTACTGCGTTTCAGTACCTTAGCCACAAATAAGAAACCACAAAAATACCACTACACCATTGTACCAGCGCCATTAGGAATCGAACCTAATATGAATTCTATAGGAAGCTCACCAGACTGGCCACCACGCGGTTGACAGAATAATTAGGGCAGCGTTAATCCTATTCAGAATAAGATCTTTCCATCTTCAATAGAGATCTCCAATTTCAATAGGCAGCCACTACACGCGTACAGCCCCTGTCCATTTGCAAAGAAAGAGAGGAAGAAATATAGTCTAGTCCTATATAAGTCTAGCGGTGTCCCAACCATTCTGTCAACCGCGTGCCACTAAGTACCACCCGACATACTGCAGTCTTCAGCCTACAGTATTCACAACGTAGAAGTTTGATCCGCTGGCCATTGCGCCAGAGGAAATTCTGCGTACTTGTTGAATTTCCAAGATAATTCCAGATTCTGTTCTCCCGAGTAAGGCCTACCAAGCCGCAGTCACTCTCTTGCAACACTACTAGTAATGATCCAACTTGATCCTCCGTGAAATGCTGTTTGACATGAATTGTCACGCAAAAGGAGAAAGATCTGATACATTTCTACACTCATAATAGCAGACTATCTGTATCTGCTGCGTCGGCAGAGGAAATGAAAGAAGCAAGTACCGAGTTGGCCATAAAGGGTGAATTGACAAGTGGATTGGCAGGTTCTAGGTGGGCTTGCACTGCCTTCTGATTGACTACATAGCAGTATTCCTGGTCTTCCGTTATTGGACAAGCATACTCAGCAGGAGATTTGATGGATTACTCAAGGGGCGATTTGATAGTTGCGCTAAGCAGCGATGTAAACATCTTCAGAAATGCTTTACGACGATGCTTCTTTCTCATCAAGTTTGGCTTTCTTGAGAGGTCGTGCAGCGGGTTCCAGTTGCTCTTTCTCGGACTTTGTCTCAATCTGTCCGTCGGTTGCAGCTTTTCAGAGTCAGCAACCGTCCATCGCATATTCTTTTCTTTTGGGATTGTTTGCACTTATTTCCCTTGACATTGCTCGGATTTACAAACTCTTCGATAAGCGACATAAAAGTCTGGTCGATTAATAGACCATCGGGGTTGAACATCTGTTCGTGAAGGCTCGGAACATAGCGAACAACGGAGTTCCATCTTGGCACCAGGTAGAATGCTATAATAAACCAAACCGTCCACTTGGCTTCTGCGGATAGTCGCCAAGGATGCTTTTTGTTGGTGCATCAACGCCGAAATCATATGTGATAGGGATTTATCCTTCGCTGGTACACAAACACTAAGATTCGCCTATATCGATGCCCTGCATCCACGTTTTTAAAATTAGACTCATGCTCAAGTGCGATGCTGGCACCCTCAAAGTCTCCCCACAACGGCAACATGTCGTAAGAGTAGGAAGGTCGCTTGTTCATCCATTTTTGTACTCGCACAC
Source organism: Xanthoparmelia taractica (assembly GCA_033085395.1). Lineage (NCBI taxonomy): Eukaryota > Fungi > Ascomycota > Lecanoromycetes > Lecanorales > Parmeliaceae > Xanthoparmelia > Xanthoparmelia taractica. Next base: position 132,045 of record JANQBS010000029.1, on the reverse strand, counting down.
CGTGGATGACTTCAACTTTGGCCTCTGAAGACTCCCGTATCTTCTGTATGAATGTTTCGTGGCAATGTATGACGTCCTCAGGATAACGCTCCAGCGCTTCAGACCTTTTTTCTCTTCGGAATATTTGGTCGTAAATGAGAGTGTGTTGCTTCTGATATGCATTGCCGATAACCATTGCGACGCAGGCGTTGGTGTCGTCTGCAACTTCCCCGTTACGTATCTTTAGAGTTGTATAGGAGGGTTGATTAAGTCGATGCGCTAATCGAGATTTGAAGGATCCAGAGGGTTTGACCAACAGGTCTTGATCTCTGCTCTCTGAGTGTTTCGCCCACGCTCTGATCTCATCTTTGGCAAAAAAGGCAAATTCCTCGTCGATATCATCGATGCTTTTGGGAAGTACGAGATTCAACGGTGTCAGAGGAGGAATTGTGTGAATGTCTATGAGTCCCTTTTCACTTACTACCTAGATCTCTTACATCTAGTGCTTTGAGAAAAGGTTCCAGTCTCTGAGCGCGAGCCAGATGCGCAGGAGACAGCCTGCAGTGAAATGGGTTCGGTAAGTAAAAATCACCGCCAATATGTTACGGTTGTCCATGACTTGAATTCATGGTATGATTTCGCTGTTCAAAGAATGGGAGACAGAGGGATGTGGGGATTGCCAGATGGAAGTGAATGCAGTCTAATGATTGTTCATTAAGGACTCGTCGTAAATGACGAAGAAGTAAGGAAGGCAATATGAAATGCTCAATTGTACAGAGATTGCCCTGAATTCAAGCGGTGCGCGCAATATGATTTGTGCTATCACATAGATGAGAGCTGGGCTTGGACAACACTACAATAAAGTTAACCTGTTATATCAGCAGGATTAAGCGGGTCAGGCAGTGAAATATAGAATCTACCTAGATCATGACAACCAGAGGCCAGTGGATTACTAATCAGTGGATTACTAATGCGTGTGTTTGATTTTCACTAGCTATTATGTACTATTCTACTCGTATTCACCCCCATTTGCACAGCACCCCCATCTGTACACTTTTTGTGGGAAGGTTTGCCGAGACCATCTTTCCAGGGACACCAAGTTCCTGGAGGCTCGATTTTAGGGACAAATTGTGCAAATGGGGGTGAATGCGAGTAATTCTATAACTATCACCAACCCAAAGGTTGAGTCTGCTATTTACCATTTTTCCAAAAATTGCAAAACCTACGGTGGGGCTCGAACCCACAACCTTTAGATTAGAAGTCTCTGTGAATACAGTCAGACACGTCAGTCTTCGCAGATTTGGGGATAATAAAACTCACAATGCGCTACCATTGCGCCACGCAGGCCGCACCAACATTGCTCACTTTCTGATAAATATTATTATATACTTAACTACAAATCTAGACTCCATTGCTCATTGGTCTCGGGTTTTTACAAACAGCGGCAAGGCCTGCGGTTTTATTGTGCAACAATATACACCTTTCAATGGAATGTCATGTAGTCCACAACTCTGTCAGAAAAAACTTTAGTCATTTTGGCCCTTCGTTACTTCCCATCTACGCAATACTTGGAAAGTCTCTACTTTGACCTACTTTGCACAGAGGCAAGGCTACACATCAGAGTGATGGTAGCAGGTCGTCATGTTGTAGTGAAAAGTCAGCAGATGCTCTCACGTTGAAAATGGGACGATACAATGGATTTTCATATGTGGGATGGTTTTCGATTTCGACCTTTGCCACTACACGGATTGAAGACATAGCACCAATACCGCACCATAGCCCATTTCCTCCGAGTCAGCACTCCAGTATCGTGACAGCCGCAATCTGATAGTATATCCCCATTAAGTCCCACCATCATAGCCCGGTGTCCCTTCTCCCTCGCCTCTTAGCACGAGTATGTGAGTGCAAACACCCCTGAACGCGCACACAAATTACTCTATCCTTCCTAACGCCCCAAAATCATGTCATTAACGCGGACAAGTCCGCTTGAACCTCATCTAGAAACATTCATATACTGTCTCATCCGTCTTTGCCGCGTTCTCCTCTCGAGATGTCTTAAGGAGCAAAGACTTTTGGGGTGCGCCTATAGTCTTCCACCAGGCCCTCAGAGCTTTCTTTTGGGCAATCTTGAGATACTCGCCTGTAATGATATAGCGTCCTGTATTGACTATTGACCCGATGTGGGAATGTGGTGTTGGGAGATAATCACTACTGCTGGGGTCAAACTAGAAAATTATCTGATTTATCGGGCCCTAAGGCATAAGTATCCAACAGAAAAGACGCGATTCTGCATTAGTTGATAGGCTTTTCGTAGATGGGTTTTGTGAAATAGTTGAAGCTATATTGCTGACAACTGGTGCGAGCGCACGGGAAAGAGAAAGTTGTGTCACCTGTCCGAGGATCGAGGAATTCATATTCGGTGATATCGATGTGTCCAAGGATGTCGCCCTGAAGCTTCCCAAGCTAACCATGCAGCTGATCAAGGCACCGAACAGGATACGGGCAGTCACAGGCACCAAAAATGAATCGAAAAACCGTGACAACCTTGGTGTATAAGTCGTCTCCGAGATGGAGAGCCGCTACTTCTTATATTTCACTAGAGCGGCCATATCCAGAGCCTTTTGGGTTATAAACGTAGGTGCAGCCATCTCTTCGTTCCAGTGCAGGGGTATAAGGTGGGTGGAAGGGTGAGCGTGGGAGATAGAGCACCTCGTCCGGGTGATGCATTACCCCGGCTCACCCAGCTCGCGCGTTAAAGCGGCAGGCGCCAGGCGATCTTCGAATGAGCGAAGGGCAGATTGTTGTCTTCTTGTACTGCCAAGACTTTATTTCGGGAGACAGAGGAAGAGAGATAAGGTACATTTAAATGCACTACAAGGAATCTAAGAATTCAAGACTTTCTGTTTCAGTTTGATATGTGAATTTGCTGTCATGCAATTGTCTCGACCTTATAGCCTACATCTCAAGTCCCTGGCCCTCGTCGCGTCCAGATGTTTGCCATCTATTCTAATCCTTGTCCAATAGGTATGCAAGACGGAAATCTGTCGCCGTCTGATAACCGCGCATCCCGTGGAGGTGTATCAATCACACAGCCGCCTGCGGACATATCAAGACCCAAGGTGGAAACATTAGAGCATTGTCCGGTAGATAACGGGCAGAGCTCTTGTGGCTGTCTTATCCCATCCCCTGGCAGGGTGTACGTTTCAGGGGCTCAGCCCTACTCTCCGTGGGGGATGCCAAGCAAACGTACACCCACCCTGCCAGGGGATGGGATAGACCGGGGCGAATGCAGATTTTAAAAATCTGTGGGTAACTGACAGATGCGAGTTTGCTATGCTGCTTGAAGTAAGTAAATCATGAACAACAAGTAATTGCAAATGGATGCTGTTCCTCGCCTGCCATAGACGTTGAACAGAAAGATTCGAACCCAACAGTATCAACAGCCTCATAGGGCTTAGCGCGGAGATCAATTAAACGCGAAACATGACGAGATTCGCGACTTCGTTTGACGCGATTATTGATGTTGAATAAAGTAAGTGATCGTCTTTGGAGAGGCCGTGCACAATAGGCCGATCAACAACGTCGCCGGTCTGGCTGCCAATCCTAGCTCAAAGCTCGCCATCTCTACCCTCGCCTTCAAATCATCTCCGCACTCACCCTCAATCTACCCTGTCCTCATATTAACCAACTCTTTCCTTCGTGGACGAAGCAGCGCGCAACATCAGATTCGGTTAACCACGACGACAACGACGACTTCGCTTCCCTTGTCAATGATGCCGCCAAAACAAGCTACATTGGGGTATGTCAAATCGGGGCAGCAGACCTTAGGGTGCATGCTCCTTGCCTTCACCAACTTCCAAAATCACTAATATCTATCCATCGGTTCAGAAAGTTCTTCGGACGACCTACTGGCTCCTCGCCAAAGCCTCAACAGTCCAAGCTGGCTTTTCAGAAGTCACACACCACAAACACTGTCAAGAACGGGCATGAGGACGTAGATGGGGTAACGAAAACGGAAGATCGTGAAACAACAGATGGTGTGAAGAGTGAGATCGCAGATGAGGATGTGGACATGGACAGCAATTCAGAGTTGCACAAGCCAGCTGTGGATACCAAGCGAGCGGACCCAGTCGCGGATGGTATGGACCAAGCAGATTCCGCGCTACCCAATGGCGAAGGTGAAATGTCCATATGAAATGTTCGCTTCGAGTCAGACTACTGACAGCATGGGATTGAGCAGATCATACCGACCATACCACAGCCGAAAGCTCTCCTCCAGCGGGGAGCTCAGCTCCTTTGAAACGGAGTAAAAGTGATTCAGAAGAGGAAGTGGACGAGGATGATGAAGAGCCGGTCAGAAAGCGCTCAAGAAGGGAGGACGCTAGGAATCAGTCTAAACACACCACAAAGCAGCCAGTATTAGACACTGACAGAGGACCTCAGAAGACCAAAGCTACCCCTCCGAAAGCTGGCAAAGCGAAGCATGACCCAAAACCATCATCTACAAGAGAGGATATTTCGGAGAAGGCTAAGGTTGCTGATACTAAAAAAGCAAAAAGGCCTCAGAAAGATGCAAAACACGCTCCCGTAGAAGACGTGCAAAAAGAAGATAATGCTGGTTCTGACGAGGTTGCTTCAGAAGTAGAGGACGAAGAAGCCGGGTCTGACGATGAGGACAAGCCTGAAATTGCTGCCAAAGCTCGAGAGAAAATCCAGTCGACGCTCAAGAGCAGCGATCAAGACCCATATCCCGACTGGAAGCCTGGGGAGCCGGTCCCGTACGCGGCGTTATGTACCACCTTCTCACTGATCGAAATGACTACGAAGCGACTTGTGATCTCAGCACACTGCTCTCTGTTTCTCCGTCAGGTCCTACGGCTTACACCCCAAGATCTCTTACCTACTGTGCAGCTCATGATCAATAAGCTTGCTGCTGATTATGCTGGCATTGAACTAGGCATTGGGGAATCGTTAATCATGAAGGCTATTGGTGAGACCACGGGGAGAAGTTTACAGGTCATCAAGGCCGACCAGAATGAGATTGGAGATCTAGGTCTTGTTGCAGCAAAAAGTCGCTCGAATCAGCCTACAATGTTCAAGCCAAAACCTTTGACAGTACGGGGTGTCCTTGAGGGTCTGATGGGAATTGCAACAGTCTCGGGTGATGGCTCTCAAGGGAGAAAGATTGCAGGTATCAAGAAATTATTATCTGCAGCGGACACTTCGTTAGCAAACAAGGGCAGCAAAGGGATTGACATCACAAAGGACAAAGGCGGAGCAAGTGAAGCGAAGTTCATAGTACGGTTCTTGGAAGGCAAGTTAAGACTCGGATTAGCAGAGAAGACGGTACTTGTCGGCCTCGCGCATGCTATGGTCGTTCATGAGACCGAGAAGAAAGGAAATAAGCGACCGAGCAACGAGAAGCTGGCGGAAGGAGAAGCTATTTTGAAGACAGTCTATAGGTAAGCGATACAAGGTGCGGTGCTTTTCCCTGCTAATCGACTTTCAGCGAATTACCAAGTTACGAAGTTATCGTTCCTGCAATGGTTGAACACGGGATCTTTCACTTACGCGAGAATTGCAAATTACAACCCGGTGTGCCCCTGAAGCCAATGTTAGCGAAGCCTACGAAGTCTATCACTGAGGTCCTTGACCGGTTTGAAGGCAAGAACTTTACCTGCGAATACAAATACGACGGGGAGCGCGCCCAGATCCACTACGTTGCTGAAGACTCGCCGCAACAATATGCAGGCAGTGCGCCAGGGTCTGGAAAAGCGGCCAAAGGTCGTTCTGCCATCTTCTCACGGAACTCGGAGGATCTTTCCAAGAAGTATCCAGACATTCTTGCGAAATTGAATACATGGATCAAAAAAGGGACCAAAAGCTTCGTGTTGGACTGTGAAACAGTGGCATGGGATGTCGTGGAGAAGAAAGTCCTGCCGTTCCAGCAACTGATGACAAGGAAGCGCAGGGATGTCAAAGCCGAGGACGTAAAAGTCAAGGTCTGCGTCTTCGCCTTTGACATGCTCTTTTATAATGGAGAGGTGAATCATCAGCTTCCCCTTGTAAATGTTATATGCTAAATATCAAAAGGCCATCGTTCAAAAATCTCTACGCGAGCGAAGGGTGCTTCTACAGCAAGCATTCCAGGAGGTCGAGGGCGAATTCTCATTCGCCCAATACGGCAACACTGACAATCTCGAGGAAATCCAAAATCTGCTTGACGAAAGCGTCAAAGCATCCTGCGAAGGACTCATGGTCAAGATGCTTGACACGGACGAAAGTGGCTACGAGCCGAGCAAGCGAAGTCGCAATTGGCTCAAAGTGAAAAAGGACTATCTCTCCGGCATTGGCGATTCCCTAGATCTCGTTGTCCTCGGCGCGTACTTTGGCAAGGGCAAGCGCACGTCCGTGTACGGCGCTTTCTTGCTAGCCTGCTACAATTCTTCCAAAGAATCGTACGAAACGGTCTGCAACATAGGCACCGGGTTTTCGGAAGCCATCCTCGAAGAGCTCCATACCAAGTTAAAGGACCACACCATTGACAAGCCGAAGCCCTATTATTCACACAGCACGGTGGCCAAGGACCAGCCAGATGTCTGGTTCGAGCCGCGCTTCGTGTGGGAGGTCAAGACTGCGGACCTGACGCTCAGCCCGAGGTACAAGGCTGGCGCCGATGCGCTGGGTGATAGCAGTCACAAGGGGATCAGCCTGAGATTCCCTAGGTTCATCAAGGAGAGAGATGACAAGAAGGCTGACGAGGCGACGGAGAGTAGAATGGTGGTTGAGATGTATCGGAAGCAGGAAAGCGTAGGTAAGAATAAAGGACCAAGTGTTGATGATGACTTCGAGTACTAGTTTGGAGTCTGTCACGGCTTGAGGGACGATAGTACCCTTGTTGCTCTTCTAGCTATGTACATATCGATCGACGCACGCCCTGTACCCTGAGGTATTTATCCAAGAAAGCTTGCTTCATCCAAACGCAGCTGCATCCGGAATACACCCGGGTGCCTTTATCCAGTACACCTATCCCAAGGCTCTCGATAAACCAACCCCATCCCCTCGAAAACCCTCCTCTCCGCTTCCTTCCAGTCCCGACACCTGGTCTTCGTATCCCTCCATCCCTCCAAGTCTATCCATCTCCCCGTACCCCTCTGGCGCACCCCGCTACTATCGAACTTCCAGCCCTTCACATGCTTCGCGTACCGCCTCAGATCCCTTTGGAACGTCGTCCCAGACGTCCATCCCGCTACTCCGCAGCCTACAGTACGCCATGGACTGATGATGATGTCAACCCGACGGTGCACGTTGGGATTCTTGGCTTTGGGGTTGGCTTTCAGATCGGCGGCTTTGGTGGGCCAATCGGGATCCTGCCATACGACGAGAGCTTTGTCCAGGGTGTCGAAGCCGTGACCACCAAGCGTGGCGGTGTTGATGGGAAGAGGCTCTTGATTGCGTTTGCTGTTTGTCAGGTTCAGGATCAGGGTGTGGGTGATCCAACCCTCCTTTTCTAGTGACTTGACGACTTTATCGACGAGATTGTAGGTCATGGCTTCATTTTGGTGGGACAGGATTAAGTCTACGTCCCCACTGTAATGGCTCCAATCAGTAATGCCCTTTTCGAAATCAGAACTAACTTATTAGACAGTTGCTGGAGTCAACGTAATCCCACATCGTGTCTTGCCACTCAGATTAGGCTATGAATCAGGAAGCAAAGAGCTAGGAACATTACCTTTCGGACTTGCCACGTCTATAGCCGCCGACAATGATGGACTCAATACCTTCGTCTGTGACTAGGCAGGCATGTTCGGTAATGGTCGCTGCAATCGATTCTACCTCAGCACGAGGGATCTTGAGCATGAACTCGTCATAATATTTGAGGCCAATCTGCTGAACACGGGACAGAGATTTCCACCCGTGCTCTATAATGTCGTCGAGATCTCGCCAGCCTTTGTCGTAGTAGAATTCTCGGGCTGTCTTCGCGCCGACACCCCAAATCTCATAGAACTCGCGAAGGACTTTGAGGACGGGATCGGCTTCAATGTCGGCGACCGCTTGGAGTTTGCCATTGCTGGTCTGATATTCGTGGAAGAGATGGGTAATCTTCTGGTCGCAGCTAGGCAGAGCGAGTATTTCTCTAGTGCTCTGGATGGGATATGGGTATGCCGCAAGCGACGCAATACTGCTGCTATAAGCTCTAACGCCAATCTCATCTAGCGTCAATAGACGAGCTAGTTTGATCTTTTTCAATTGGCAAATGAACGCTTCATTGGGGGATGTCAGCGGCGTGGCTCGCTCACAAGCGTAGATTTTGTTCTCTCGAACCCAATCCGGCATCGGCGGGAGAGCGCTGCTGGTGGCTTCATCGTGCTCCGAGGTGGTCTGATGCAGGAGGTGAGTAGGTCGTGTGATGTGTCGACTGGAGTGTTGGCTGGTAGCCTGAGTAGAAGAGGAAAAACTCTTGCCGACAAAATCCTTGTTCGCAGCCTCCCTTATGCGATCTCGCCTTATGTACCGGCTCACTTTTCGTATTGGGTTCGCATTCGCACGCTCAATCCCACGAGGGAACCCTTCCTTGGTTTCGATATTCTTGTTGCCCTCAAAGGATTTCGATGCATCCGCTTTCATGGTGGCCGGACGATTTGCCGCAGGCTGTTCGAGAGGTACAAGCCTTCCAGTGTATACTGTATACGGCTCCAACTGAAGTACTTTGCCCGTGGCGAGCGAGTCATTGAGCCATTCGAGTCTGATAACCTTCACTCTGTCGGTAAACGACCCTAGGAGAATCGGTGGACGAGCACCTTTTGCTGCTACAGATCTCGATAAAGACGCATCAGATGAGGGGGACACTGGGGATAACAAGGACTGTAAAACTGGCTCGGTGCCTACATCTGCTTCGTTCTCTGTCTCGGAAGCCGTGGATGAGTCGTCAATGACAACGTCCACTTTTCGTCGTGGGAAATCGGTACTCTCAATCCCGAGCTTTCTCCATTTCTTCGCCGGAGCTCCATCTTTTGAGCTTGATAAAGAAGCACATTCTCCGGCATCGTCGATATCTTCTACATGAAGCCCTTTCCATTGCAGCTCGGATTTTGCACGCCTCGGTTTCGAGATGTTTCCAAGGATGATGTTCGCTTCATTGATATCATAGGTCAGAGATGCACCAGCATTACTCAGGGCGTCCTCAGCCTCGTGTTGCTCGTTGATCGACAAGTGTGCTGCCAGCACGTATACCGGGGGCAAGCCCGTCAAATCGAGCTTGACAGCTCGATGATGCTCAGTATGATTAGTGGTGGACTGGCTATCATCCATCCTTCCTTAATGTTTGACATGCATAAGCCACATGCTGAGTTACCTCGGCACAGATCTGAGTACGGAAGCCGCAACGTTTGACCATATTGCGAGATGGGAGATGGGATATCCAAGGAAGGAGAAGGGAAATCAATGGATATTGCTATGTACTGAATGAAGAACTCGAAATAGACAAGGAGCTCATCAGTAACAACACCTTTTGATACGCGGCAGTGAAGTCAGGCAAAATGATGAATTATTTACAACATGTCCAGACTTTCATACCTATCTCCAATTGACGACGTCATTCATAGCATGTACGGTAAGATTCATTATTCAAGCTAGCTTCATCCGGTATAGTGGTAAAATCTCGACGTTGCCCGAGAACCTGTCACGGAGAAGAGAGAAAGAGAGAACAGCACGTTGAAGCCAATCGAGGACCTGCTCAACCAGACAGCTGCCTTGGACGATATTCGATCGACTTTAGTACACTGTTCAATCTCTCAATCACGTTGTAGACATGGCCCATAGGAAGCCTGACTCTCAGTCTGTCGAGGAAGGCACATATGAGCAACTCCTTTCCCCACTGCCAGGGTTCGGAAGTCGCAACCATGTCCTTCGCAAGGTGGACTGGCAGAGAAAAGGGGGTTGGACATTCTCATAATCTCAATTTTGCAGTATTCTTCATTCAGCTTTAACTTTCTTACACCACATCTTACAGATTGCTTCTTGTTTAGGGGCCGCGTTATTCTCTTTTTCCCAGTTGTATAGACCCGTTGATATCTCGAGTCCCTCGCGAGCCGTGTCTAACGATGCTCGACACCGTTGGAAAACCGTCTGTCCGAATCACTTTGCTTAACAGCGGGCTCTCCCCTCCCATCTTTATCTTGGCCTCGTTCACAGACCCGCCATGGGAGCCACAAGAAATGAAATATGCAGGGGTGAAGATGGTAGACAGTGGTCCATACAGTGTCGATTCCACGCTCATCCAGGTGGATTACATTTTCTGGAGGCCGTTTAATATCTGCCCGGGAGTTTGGAATTACAAGTACCGTATAGGGCTCAACGATTGGACTATTTGTGACCACAATGCCGAGACTGGTAAGGAGCTGGGCATGCGGAGTCCCAAGCACAAGCTGATCCGCCCATTGCAGAGACAAGTAGCTCAGGTGAAGCGTATAATGTCCTTAGAGTCGAGGCAACCGGCCCCCCATTCTTTCAATCTCCAGCAGCACTTCCGATCCTTGGGAACGAGACATCTTCAGCCCAGGGGTCTCGCCAAAGTCATCCTCAGATTCAGACTCCTGGCAGAGTACCAGGGAGGATCCCTTAGAGCCTTTGGATTCGCAACAGTCAAGCGCTTCCTGCCCATCCTTTGTCACAAACCCCTTCTCATTGTCTCGTGCCAATGTTGAAGGAGAAGGTTCCGATACCTGATCATCCGAAACATGATGAAGAGCAGCATTTGCTTATTCACCAAGCCACGGAGGCGATCACGCAGAGCAGCAGTCTTTCCGGCGACGAGGCCTCTAATCGGTCGAAAGGTCAAGACAGCTTCTTCGCAATCTGTTGGCGAACTCTCATGGCCTGGGTCTTTTTTCTCTTCTCCAAGGTACTCGGGCGATCCTCTAACGCGAGACAATAGAGCAATGGCTGGAGTTGAATATTTCAGACATTGTGGGGACTCCTCGCCCGCGTTAGTCGTTATTGGGACTCTGAAGGACCAAAAGACTGAAGCACATAAGCAGCATTCATACGAAGCCTGCGAATGCAGGCTTTAGTGGGGCGAGAAGTTGATTGTGTTGTCTCGCGGGTGTCGTCGCGCTACGGCGACAGAATCGATAATAATTGTTCGCAAATGTAAACAACAACATCGCCATTCATATCCACAACCCACCTCATCAATTTCTCTTCTTTTGGCCTTGCTTCTATAGCAACACTCTTCTTATTATTGTAATTTTCAAAAGGCTTTGCCCGTCTTCTTCTCTCGGGCCCCTTTCCAACCCGGAATTACAATAGAGCGAATTACTCTACCTAAAGGTTCCTTTCGCGTTAGTCTCAAACTCTTTCATGCTCCCAGTTGTTTGTACGCGTTGACTTGGTAGCTTCTATGATGGCCCACCAAGACAAGCCCAGGGTAAAACTACCAGACGCTATACCAAGAAAACCTGTGGTGCCAGGTCTTAATTCCTGGGCACAGTCGCAGGAGGAGGAAGAGGAGCAGCAGCAGCAGCGATCCTCAAGCGGCGAGCAATTAAATGTTAGAAGAGCCACGAACAGAGACAAGTATGAGCATAAGCCGATGCCGCCAGCACCAGCAGACTCCCCGCCTCATAACAAATACCTACTCGCTAAGACGTACATACAACCAGCTATACCTTTGGCAAATCCGGGACTAGAAATGCAGAGCCAGCAGAAGCGAGCCGTGACAGACCCAGTCGCACCAAAGCCCCTATTCGCAGGCAGAAAGCTCAGTGTCGCCAAGCTACGCAAGAAGTACTCCTTTTCCAAAGCTAAAGACGATGTTCCTGAGGTCGAAGGTATGCCTACAGACCAATCGTCTCCCGTTGTTCGGCTGTCCTCCGAGAAAGCAGCAGATGTCTTAGGACTGTATCCGCCGCCAGGGAACAAGCCTAACACGCCTCCAGCATCCGCACCTCTAGCACCAGTGCCTGACCCTTTCCGCCAATCATCTGACTCAATCGAGAGGACGATTAGCCCACCACGGCAAGTTCAATCAACACCTGCGCCTACGCGCCGCTTCTTACGGGAGAACGGCCTACCTACGCCAACAATCACAGACGCTCCTGTTGGTCCCAGTCGGCAAGTGAACGAAGACCCACAGCATCAAAACAAAGATACGAAGAAAGTAGATGATGGTATTAAACCTGGAATGCTACACCCTCCTAGACTTGGGAGATATGGAAACGTGGGTGAGGTGGGACTGGTGGAGGCAAATGGGATGCACCGGGTCGAGAGCTTCAGTGGTGTTATAGAAAACGCAGATCCCTCCCTGGGCCACAATGGACAGATGTATGCGGGTTCGATGGGAGTCTTGTCGCAAGCAAGCATGACTCAAGGTCTGAATACTGGGGAGCTTCAGCCGCCGGTTATCTACTCACCAAGCAATTATGGCGGAGTCTGGGAGAACGATCCTGCTGTTGTCAGTATATCAAGAAGCTCAATCCACAAGGTGATGAAATGCTGAATTTTCAAAGGGCTATTCTCTTCCACCCTTTAGCCCCGTGCCAAACGGGCTCCCGGCAAACAACGAGGCAAGTAGGGGTGGCTCGTTCGACAACCGTGGTATGCCTGTTTTGCCCAACAAGTACGTTAATGATTACGGCAATAGCAACTATACAGATATGCCTCCAGGGACAAGTTTCAACGCAAATACGAAACCCACTCCAAACACAGATCACTCATTGGACTACCACCATCCACTTCCATCGGCCAACTCGTGGGTTTCAGGCAATTCCTTCACATCTAACAATGCGCCTTTGTCGGCTATTTTGCCCCGTAGCTGGCCCAATCATCACATCAACAACTCTGTACCATCACCACCCCACAATCAACTTGACTACCAACGTCCAGGGTCAATGTCAGCTGCCACGGCTCGATTAGAGCTGACACTGCACCATCACATCGACAGCACCGCTGGGTCACTGTCAAGATTGATCACGGATAAGCATGATAGAGTAATGGACCAAACAATCAGACGATTGGAGAATATGGAGGAGACGGTGAGCAAAGGCTTCCGTAACCTCAAGGCCGAACTCAAAGACATCAAGAAGGATATCGGTGCTTTAAAAGGGGAATCTAAGGATGTCGCAGAGAGTAGCGGCAGAGCTCAGGATCTCCTCAGAGAGATAGATGGAAAGCTCGAGCCATTAGAGAAGAGTGTCGAAGAGCACGGTTGCAAGTGTCAGATCGCCGCTACAAAACGGAGCCCCCGCATGCCTGAGAGCGAATGTCAACAGAAGGCCGTATCGCATCGGCGGACCGAAAGTGCACATGGTACTTTGGATCAAGGCGAGCAACGTCAACAATATCAAAGTGGTGGTAGTCGCTCGTCGAACAGCGCTCGTCATAGCGGAAACAGTAACAGAGCTAATCGCTCCAATACACTGAAAACCCAGCCCGGCAACCAGATGAGTGATGAGATGGGTACGAGGAGGGAATACTTTGCGGAGCTGGGAGCAGCTAGAGGTCCTATGCCAGATCTGAGGGATCACCCAGCGTATTCAGGCATGCAACAGGCTTCAGGCCAAACACACAGCCACGACCAAAACGCCATGCCGTCAATCTTGAACGGTTTGCCCTATGAGCACCCGTCCCTTAGTGATGGTCGCTGGTATCAGCAAGCTTATGGTCAGAATCATTAGATACCAAAGGTGGTCTACATGCAATACAAGATGGGCGAGATAGTAGCACGTTGAAGCTTTGAGGAGTGGAATTTGCAGTGTGGAGCCAATAATCCAATGCGCGAGGCTAAAGTATGCTCCATCATTATCGGTGTTGACTGAAGGCTTGTTGTTATCGTTCAATGTGCAGATGGCAAAAGGTTGTAGCATGGATTGTGTAAAATACAAATTGTACTAAAATCGTGACATGAAGTAAATTACGATTTCATATCCGTAGCATCCTACACCTTGATCTTGATTCCTTATTTTCCCACCCACAAGAATGGCATACCCACCGGAGCGTATCACGGTCAAGAGACGTCGGGATGAGGATCCAGTTGAGGCTTTATGTGAGTGTCATCACTTATACAAGCCTTGCTCTTGGATATCTGGTTCGCTCACTATGCGGTAGTTATACAACAGAAGAAGCAGAGGCCCAGTGGTTTCTGGAAATTGGTGAACGATGATAACGACACACCTCAATACGAGGTACCCATTATACCTCTTAATGCAGCCAAAGAGACCAAGACTACCGCGACTGCATTTACTCTACCAGAAGTGCCCACTGTGAGGACTACTCTGCCAAGGGAAGACTTCGATGAGCGGAAGAATGATATTCCTCGGTCCTCGAAGAGTACAAAGCCTATCACTACGTCTGTTACCGTTGAAAAGCGTCAGCGGCCATGTGACGATATGCAAACCAAGCAGTCACGCCAGCATACTCATGAGATTTTCGCATCCTCGCTGAAGGCACGAAAGTTCCATCTGGTCAGAAATCCTTCGCCCATGTCTTCACCGTTTTTGGTCCCAAAAACTATCGCACAGAAACATAGAGATAAAAGGAAAAAGGACCTGGCTATGTTTGCCGATAAACCGGAAATCATACGTAAAGTACAATTTCCGGGCAATGTCCTGAGTCACAGCAGCGGCGAACCACGACATGTGGATGATGGTGAAAAGAAGGACACATCGCAGCTTTGCCAACCTCGTAAACGGCCCAATGCAACTGCCGCGGAGCGGAAGTGGAGGACAGAAACCTGGACCAATCCACCAAAGCCAAATGAAAACCTTACAAGGACAGCGGAAAACATCAACGAGCCATCAAGTCAATGGAATTACGAGTCTACTCGGCTTGTTGAACAACTGCAAGAGATTGCTCTTGAAGAGATCCGTGCCAGCGAACAACAGGTAAAAGGGCTCAGTGGTAGTGGACAACTCAAGATTAAGCCCAAGCCTCCAAAGCCTCGTCAACCTAGGGCTGAGAAATCTACTTTTGGTGGCAGTGGGCACAATACCATGACGAATCCCATCGATCTCGACGATGAGGGCGATTATGTGCTCGATACATACGTTCGATCAAGTGCACGGCCTTTCGAAGTCACGGAGCCCGCCGACTCGCGTTATGATTCGTTACATGGTACAGATCATGGCAAAATTGGGATCCTGGTTATTGAAGACGAAGAAGAAGAAGCGCTCTGGGAGGCTTTCGCTGAGGATGAAGAGAGCGACGCGGAATGGAATAGCGAAGAGGAAGACGAGAATGGTTGGTAGATCAATGCTCGAGCGACCAGACTTACTGATGTGGTACACAGCGGAAGACTATTATGGAAATGACTATCCCGAAGATGAAGTCTCTTCTGACGACGAGTTCGGTAGAGGTGCTTACAACTACCGACATGCCGCTTCTGACGACGAGCAATTTGGTTCATCCGATGAAGAATAGCAGGCATGGCGTCCACACTGACTCATCAGTCTCCTTGGGACTCGAATATAGGACACTGGCGATAACATCAAGTAACAACAAAAAGTGTTGAATAGGGAAGGCATCAGCTATCGAAAAGGAATAGTAGTGACAAGAGGCGCGTCAGCGCAAATCAGCAATGTCCTCCCATATGTGTATCTATTAACGACTGCATCCTACTATTACTATTTGCCGTGGCCGATTTTAAGGAAAGTGTACGAGACCACAATGACAAAAATTTCCAGGAGACTCAGTCCAAAAAACAAAATGCTTTCGAATTTTCTTCAACTTCTACCGCCATGAGGAGCAGAATCTTGATATGCCCCCTAACCGATATGTATTAGTCACAAGCTCCTGGCTAGATGGGTGACAGTGTATCTTACATCAGTCGCGCCTTCCGTCGCCGAACATGTGACCATACGCAGTGTTGGCTGGGTGTCGGCCATCGAGCCAACACCAATCGTCTCGTGTGTATCCGGTGGTCGCTCTCATCCCGCACCTTTGCACTGTATCTCGAGTCCTTCGCATCGCTCTCACATGCGGCAAGCCATTGGCTTCTGTGATGCGATAGAACTTGCATTGAAGTCCGGGGATTCTGCGCTGCCCTTCTCCGTCCTGAGAGAAGTGAGCATTGTAAGCGTCGGCAATGGCATTCCAAGAATATCCACACTGGATCAACATTCCCGAGTCAGCATTTCCTGTTCAAGAAAAGGTTTGGAGGCGGTACTAGAGAGTAAATCTCCCCAGGACGTGTTCCAAAGCTCAAGAGCAAGGTCGGGTTGGGAATATTGTGTCACCAGATACGTACGTCGATACGAAGATACCAGATGAAAAGTTCCTGTTCGTCGGTATAGCCCGGTCGAAAGGCACGAGTCCGCGAGGGGATGTCTGGCGATCCTGCGCCCCTGCCTCTTGGTGGAGGACGAGAGCTTCCTTGAGACTTAGTAGATGCCTTGGCTCTGTATATGAGAGGTCCGGACTTGGAAGCTTTTCCAGCCTTGTAGGACCTAGGAGACTGTGGCTGTTGCTCCGTTCTCGTGTTCTCGTCCGAAGGGTTTAACATGTCCTCAATATTCATACTACGACGTCTTGAAGGTGTTTCGGCATTTGCTGGAACAAGGCTTGGGTTTCGCATGTCATGACTGCTACCGTGGTGATAAGAGCCCGTGCGGTAGCCATTTGACCTTGGTTCATCTGTCCCGGAACCATGGCCATGACCGCGGCCACTAAAAGACATGAAGGAAGACTGGGGTAAGGGTATGGATGCTGGAAATTGTCTCAAAGCTCTGTTCAAAGCTTGAAGGGCTGCTGCTCATGCCAGGAGAAACAACAGCACGTCAAGCACCTTTTAAGCAAACAGACGCGCTCGTGTACGCAAGGTGCAGCAGGATGTGGTAGCGCTTGGAGAAGGAATAAGAGTGACTGCAGCCAGGATCTGCAGGTTGCATGCAGGATCTACGGTCGTATATTCAGAGCTGTGCTTCAGGGCAGTGGGGGTTCCACGGCGATGTTTGGTAAGAAATATGTTTGGCTGAAAAAAAAGCACCTCCTAAGTGTAGCAGGTGACGCTGAAGGATCCCTGCCTTCCCATTAACGCGTTCACTTGCCGCACTCGTTGTCGGGGAATCGGGTTACTTTGGGATATAGTGGATAGCTGGCCTTGATCAGTCACCACCAAGAACTGCATGAACGATTGGATGGAACGATGAACTCTACCAGGTATGTCCGAGTTGATGATTGCGTCTGGTCGATTTCCTGCGGTCTCTCTACACTCATGAGCGCCTACTCAGCTTACTGAGCTGCCGAGGGACTTGCGGAAGAAAGGTCAGAACCCGCCAGGATTCGAGGGCCCATGAGAGTATCTTATAAATTTCGATACAGCCCATGTCGAGCTTAGCCGGAATTTGATGCATGTTCGTCCAATAACAGGGCACCCAAAAGTTGCAAGATGGGCAACTACTGGCTTCGGGAATTGCCAAAGTCGCGGTATCCGTCTACTGATACGTTCAGCTCGAAAGTACAAGACGGTTGAGCGTGGTTTGAAGCCATATGCAAAGAAATATTTGAACCGAACGGGTTTAGTTGAGTTGACCCATCCATCACCAGGACATGCAGCAAGGATCCCAAATGGACCTATTTCTGCAACTAAATTCCTAGTCTCTTTTTCTATGGTAAGACACACAATGATTTTCCTCAGGGAGGTCGCAGTTTCCACATCCAAGCTTCCACATTAGGGAATACGCGCCAGCCAATGACGGGGAGGATGATGATTTGATAGCCATCCCTTGTCGCCCATTGGATGCTACTGCGATAATTTCCGCGCGACTGAAGAGGGCATCCATACAGTGTTTGAACAGCAACACTGACCCCTCTGTCATAGGCTGCTACTGCTACTCGTACTTGCTACATGCAGCCCCGCGCGGGCGCACGAGTTTGGAACCTCCTGCATGCCTGCATAGCTGCATAGCTGCATAGCATGACCAGATCACACAGAGCAAGTTGCCCACCCATTCTCTTCTAATGTTCCCGCCAAAAGAAAGAAGCTCAAACATGATTATTATTGGCTACAAGTCCAACTGCTAGGATCTGTCAATGCCATACACGTACCGTTTCCTCTTACTTTTTTTTTTTTTATCTGTTTTCCTTCTTCCTTTCTTCTTCCTTTTTCCTTCTTTCAACCACAATTTTTTTAATTTTGGGTCTGCAGTAGGGAGATGGATGGCCCAGTATAGCCACATCGCCAAACTCGGGAAGAGGCAAAGTTTCAGCCCCAGCTGCACCAAACTTATTCATCCTTTCCGAACGTTTGTCCACGTTTTAGGGGCTTGTGGGCTTGTGGGCTTTCTATTTTTCACGATTCAGATCTCAAAGACTTGCGACGCCATGCCATGTGGGACCTGAGCTTATGCATTTTGGCGCGCCGTCGCGGGGCTCGGCTGATATTGCTGGTCTGCTTTGTACCTTACGCGTCGCACTTGAAAAGTTGAAGCCTGGAAGGCTGGAAGGGAAGTAACCCTAAATCTGTCATGGCTTGGTCAACCAACTTTTTTCTGACTTGGCGACGTTGGTCTGAGCCTCATACGTATGAAACGACGATACACGTAGTTGGCTATTCCTTCGCACCATTCTCTTCTCAATCTTATTGGCTGCGGCTAAAGTCTCAAATCACACATGTTACGAAATAGCCCGAAGGCTGGCATCGCACCCTGGTGCTGACTACTACGGGCCTAGGGTCTGCTGAGGAGAGTCATGCCGCTCCCGACTTTCGGGCTCAGCCCGAGTGACCCGTGTGCCAAGCATGTCAAGAGTCAAAGATGAAGGAACTTAGAAGAAGTCGACATCTTGCCGTCTCTTCCGTCTCTCCTCAATCCTTCAGGACTAGGGGAGGCAAATACGACCTGAATCGAGTCAGCTCACAATGCAGGTGAGAAAACAGGTTTACGATCATTCGGGGTTTGGAGCGCGCCTGGTCTGCTTAACCCCTCTGTTGGCCGCTCTGGCTCGGGAAGGGAAATTAGCCGTGGCCGAGCGTATCGCTGTTCCCCTTGTCCGCAACCCCCCAGCGTTTGGCCGCATCACCCATGTCTGCTCGAGGTAAAGATAGAGAAGGATGAGCGTTGCAGCGCTGCTGGTGCAGCCTATTCGAGGATCCAGTGCGATAGCTTACGATGCTTTACTCCTGCCGTCACTTGCCGATGGTGTAAAGTCTCCGGCAAGGGATGCAGCCAATCTGCACGGCACGTCAAAGGGTGAGGTGCTCATTTCAGGTGGCATGATCCTTCGGCACGTCTCGAGTCATGCCGTGATGAGCGAGTGATTGCGTTATCGTACGTACCTAAGCGCCGCCGGAGGCGAAGGGGGGGGATTTTCTGGTGGCGCCGCGTAGTGGCCGCAGTTTTGCAGATTTAAATAGGGCTGACGAAACGCAAAGGAAACGCAAAGGAAACGCCTCCATGCAATGCTGACAGGCTGTAAGGGCCACGAGGGATTTGTAAAGCCATGTGACGCCCCCTCCCCCCGGGCCCGCCTCCCCTTGCCTCCGAGCTTAGCAATCATAGATATCATGCAGGTTGGCGTGCATGAGGTGTGGTGGAAAACGTGGGCTTTTTCAAAGGATTCCCTGCAACCATGTGGTTCGGGCGTTGTGACACTTTTTTTTGAAAACGCTCGGGGGTTGATTGGCTATCGAGCATGAGAGTTTCGGTGGTTTGGATTTAGCACGGAGGGTGGTGGGAAGGAATCGATGTGGAAGGAAAAGGATTCTTTGACGGTTTGTCGATTTTCATTCATGGTCTTGAGGCTGACACAAATGAAAATGAATGACTTGGGCCGTTGGTGTAGAGTATGTTGTTGAAGAGGGGGGAGGGGGACTGGATGCCCTCTGCCTATCCTCTTCCTGTGATTCCAAATAACCCCTTTTTTTTTTTTTTTTCTTTTGTACTCTTTGGGGGGGTGGGGGGGGGTCTGTCATTGTTTCTCTCGTACGAGTTGCCAATATACGAGATGATGGAAGAATAATCATAGAATCATAGAATCATAGAAGTACCTTGGTCATGATACATCCCATGATCATAATCATGTTCATAATCACGAAATCATCATTATCAAGATGAATCAACCAACCAGGCATACGGTACCGATGGCGTAACTTGGTATTTATTCTTTTCCACAAAAGCCTGTTTTTACTTGGGGGTTTTTTTTTTACTTGCTTACTTTCTAATCTGGAATAATACCTTTACTTTTTTAGCTTTGGAAACCCCCCGTTTACTTGGTCGTTTTACTTGGCTTGGCTTTTGGACTGTTTTGATTGGCTTGCACCGGATATCAAGGCCCGATCCATCCATTGTTTTTCTTTTTTTTTTTTTTCTTTTTTTCTTCAGCTTTTTAAAAGTAAAAAACGAAATCATTATAATCATAATCATATTCCTATTCCTATTCATAATCATAATCATATTCATACTCATATTCATAGTAATTAAATAGAACAGCAACTTTTTCTTCACGCATCATTTAATTTTGCTGCTGCTGGTTTTTACTTGTTTTTTCTTCCTTATCTATATATATATTTAGCAGGGATATCTTCCAAGGATCTGGTCATGAACGTTTCCTTTTAAGAAATAGGAGGTCGTGGGATGTTGATGGGATCACACTGGTTGGTTGATACTTGGGCTTGGTTGGGCTTTGATCTAGCTAATTCTACACTACCTTACCTAATCATGCGACTCGAATGTTCCCTCATGAATATCGTTGTACAAGTCTCTAGTGTAGGAGTACATGCCTCGGGAAAGCCACTGGATCGATTTGCCTCCTCTCCTCAAATGTGCTCAGTCTCGTATCACACATTCGTAAAACAGGACTGACAATCTGATTATTAATCGCTACTTCTTCTCAAGGCGTGGCTACATTTGCAACTTGATATGTGTGTGTCTCTCTCCATCATAACGGGCATTGCCCGGTGCAGCAGCAAGGGCGATTGATTAGCCTTCCAAGTGTACCTCGGAAGCGGTAGCACAGCTATCAACAGGTTACTTGTGGATCCTGAACGGAGACAAAGTGAGGGTACTCACGGGTCTGCGGCATAATGGATATTGCAGTGCTCCCAATCCTCGTCCCGGGAAAGCGCTCCTTTGAACTGGACTGCGTCCTCGACTTTACAGAAGCGGAACACCACCGATCGCGCCTGCCATACTCAATTTAGTATAAATGTAGAAGAGGTCTGACGTAGGTACTCACCCCGCCGGCGTTCTGCCCGTCCACAACCTCCTCCACCTTCCGATTTTTCCTCTCCGCAATCTCGACAAGTTTGTCCAAGTTCCACTTGCTTTCCACTCCCACCGCACGCACACAGCGGGTGACCCCTGAAGCGATCCAGCGTTCCAGCAAGCCACCGATGACATCGACGTCCTTGGAGAGCTCGACGAAGAGAACGAGTTCGCGGCCTTTGGCATCTGTCTTATAAACCAGGCCATTGGATGTATCCTCGTAGAACTTCATGCAGTCTCCTGCATTCATGAATCGGACGGCTGCTGAAAGATGCCCAGCGGCGGAAGAGCGGATCTGGATTTCTTCAATGGGTCCACCGTACACAAGTGAAGCTACAAAGTTGGCGGTCGAGTCACGAGGAAGGTCCTTGATGACGACCTTGCGTACCTTGGCGGCTGTTTGCGGGTTAGTAACCATTGCAAGGGAGGTTTTGTGGTAACATACCGGGTCTGCTTCTCCCCTCCGAAGTTGGCCAAGCTGTGAAGATGGCCTTGTGCTCAAGATCCTCATCTTTTGATTCTGCACCTTTCAGGGGCTTCGTACCAGCCAGACCCGGGGTGACCTTGGGTTCATTTCCGTCCGTAGCGGCTTTTGCCTCAGTCTTGATAGGCTTTTGGCTAGAGATCCGTTTTGCCCGTAAGTGAGGTGGTAGGTCACCCTTGGGTGTAGACGGTGCGTCGTTCTCTTTTCCGACCCCTTCAGTCGGAGCGGTGTCTGGGAAGCCCCCCTGATCTGCTCTATCGGTCTTGACCGGAG
The DNA here is from genome assembly GCA_033085395.1 of Xanthoparmelia taractica. Taxonomy (NCBI): domain Eukaryota; kingdom Fungi; phylum Ascomycota; class Lecanoromycetes; order Lecanorales; family Parmeliaceae; genus Xanthoparmelia; species Xanthoparmelia taractica. The sequence continues at coordinate 110,112 of JANQBS010000029.1, read as the reverse complement.
ATTTCTGAGCCTTCGTCGCCGCTTGAATTTGAGCCGGGGTTTCGAAAACCTCGTCGCTCGCCTTTTCGAACTTCGCTTCAACAGCGTCATCTATCTCACCTTCCTGGGTCTTGTCTGCCAGAACAGAGAACTGGTTGGTAAATGAAGGCGGTGGCTCAATGGACGTACGTCGGGTAACGTGGCCACCAATCAGACTCTCGCTGGTCTTGGGATCTGGATCAGCAACCTTGAAGGACATCCTATCGAAGGTATCATTGATAGCTGGATTGGGTTCGACGGCCTTGATAGGCGTAAGCACGTTTGTCGAACGTGCTCCACTAAGTATCGAAGGTTTGTAACGTGCAGATCCCGGAGCCCACATAGAATCGCTCAAAGGACGGGTGTTCAGGGTGTTGACGTAGTCAGAGAAAGCCTCGGCAACGTCTTCATTGTGAGTGTTCGCGGCTGACAGGCGTGGGCTCGATGCTGCTGTTTTGGGTGTGTTAAATGGAGCTTTGAGACCACTGACGTGAGGGCTGGGTTTGGGGTGTGCTTCTGGTGATATCAAATGGTAGTTGGCTTGATCGGCGACGGTAGGACCTGGAGGTGTTTTTGCGCCATCGGACTTGTAATACTTGTCAGTATGCTTACTGTCAGCAGTACTGATGGGTGGGCCGTCTTCGTTGGCCGGCAGGTCATTTTGAGTAGTGGGCGGTGGAGTGACGGGATTCAGGTGCGCATGGCCAAGCTGGCCCTCGATTTGTGAGATGAAGCGCCGAATGCTTTCAGCATCGTCCAAGACCATCTTGAACTGATTGAGACAGGGTTCGTTGGTCTGAGTCTTGAAATCCTTGAGAACTCACGGCTCTGTGGGTTCAAAGTGTCTACTGACCGACCGGTCCCTCAGTCAATGCAGGTAGGAGGTAAATGAATTTTGATAATGGCGGTGTAGAAGGAAGAAATAGTCAGGATGAGCGGTGCGAGTTCGATGAGAGGTGGAAGGGTATGTTGGTGTTTGTGTTTGTGTTTGTACTTGTGTTGTAGGGTAAGAGGCTGATGACAGTGAACGCTTAGCGCCTTTTGTCGTTGTCCGTTTCCGTGGCAAAAGTTGAAAAAGATTCAGGTCAAGTAGTTGTCATGATTCAGATGGTAGTGATCATGCAATTGTCTCTTCTCAAAGGGTATATGGACGCCCCGATCGCTATGCAAGGTACATGGTGGAATCTTCTCACCCATCAACTCATCCCGGAGGTACAGGCATAGTCTCCCAATTCTTTTCGCCCTCCCGCTGACTCTCTTTGATAAGTTGTAACGTCCTTATGCCACAGTAACCACCTCCGGTAGCTTCTCTAACCTCCTTCTGGAACGATCCACCAGCTTTGAGGCTCTTGTCCTCCACCCACACCTTCTCCTCTACCTGTGACCCTACTACCTCAGTCCGCCGGGGATTGAACCAAGGAAGTCCGACCAGATGATTTATGAGATTGTGAGGAATTGTGAAAAGGCGCTCTATACGTTGGACTCTTCGAATCCAAGGTAAAGTCCTATTACTGTACGCAACGCGGACGAATGGATTCATGTACACACCAACGTAGTCGCCGTCTTCATCGAACGTGCTCTGATCTAACAGATCAGCATGGATCAGACAGCATTCAGATGCATCCCAAAAAATATCAGAGGTTGCTCGAAAGCGTAGAGGTGGGTTAGCTTGGAAAGGTTTGGCATCAAAAGCTACCATTCCTCCCCAACAGCTCTTTACCCTTACGGCATCCCTGCCTGCAAGTACATCTTGTCGGCTGCTGCCACTACCGGCGTTCGTAAACCACGGAAAGAAGGGGACACCCATGCTGTAACCTTCCAGATCTCGAGTAGCAAAAGTGTCGTAGAATTTGAAAGGATTTATAAAGTCTACGGCGCAAGCAGCACGATAGGCGGTGTTGCCATGCTCGTCCATATTTGTTGATAGGAGAAGCTGAGCGGCTTCTATAGGATCAAACACAACATCGTTCAGATACAAAAGCTTGTCATACTTGATCTCAGAATGTTCGTCCAGAGGTAAGAGAGCTCTGTTGCGGACTTCTGCCAAGTAGGCGATACGCTTGGTCCGCTCAGACCCATCAGGTAGCCGAATTCGCGGAAGCTCTTCAACGGACGGCGAGCCTTCGAGGACCATACTGTGCTGGCACTGGACCCTCCTTTCGAAGTTGTATTGAGCAACCTGGGCCGCTTCATCACTAGTGTTCTCATAGATGCTTAAAAACACGTTCCTATTGCCTAGCATATTGATAAGCTTCAGCACCGCTTCGCCCCATGCCCCACCGAGGACATGGCCTCCTTGGTCGTATATACTAGCAGCGATGAAGATTTTTTGATTCTCTGGATTCGCGCGCCCATAATCCTCGGAGCTCTCAATTCGGGTTTTCAAGGACTGGTAATGAGACGGTAGTTTCGTGTATGAAGGCTCTAAAAAGAGCGCAATGAATAGAACCAACGCCAGGAGAATACCGCAGAAGGAATAGTAGCTGCAGATTGATCGGAGAGAGGGTCTGTGAAAGCCTAGCCTAGGACGACGCGCAAATTTGGGATGCGTTGGAGCTTGCGCCTCTCCAAGAAAGACGCTTTTGAGACGCAGAGGATTGATCAAGGAGAGTAGCCTCCAAGTGATAGACGTTGGCCGATTGATGTAGGAAAGACTTGTTCGTCCTCGCGACTGGAAATCGGCTTCGTCCAAATCGAAGAATAGTTGCGACTGGAAGTCGGCTTCATCGTAGACATCATCAGAGTCGTACGAGTCACGACCAGCGAGCTCATAATCATCATTGTAGACTGGGCGCTGCGGCATACCGAACCATCATGTGTCTCTTCTTAAGAGCATAGCCAGAGGGCCAAAAAAGATGCCGGTCACCACTGGAGTTGTCGTGGCCTGGATCTTCTAGGATGACCAAGCGGCAGCGGATCTTAGTATTTCCGTTCCTTAGATTCCCTGACTCACTTCGCGCCAAAAATCAAATAAATGAAGTACAGTCTTCTCACTCGCTCTTCTTCAGACCATTGACTCTATATAAGATGGCTACCACCGGTGGAAAGATCCATATTGATGAAGACATTGGCAAAGACGACCTTTCTGCCGACGGTTCCCAAACATCACCATATAAAAGCCTACTATTCGCGCACATACAACACCCACCATCCCAAACAGATGGACCCCAGTATCTTACGCGCAAGTCGGAGACTGGACCTGTCAATGAAGACGGCGATCCCGAAGCTCGCAAGGAATGGAAACCAGCTACAAAGTCTGCTCTGAAGAAGTGCGGCAATCTGTATGAACAACACAAGAGAAAGCAAGCAAAAGGCAATGACTTGGCCATACGAGAAAGATCGGAACAGGAAAAGAGACAACGAGCGTTGCAAGAGGCAATGGAGGTTCGGATAAGACAAGACACTCAACTGCCAAAGGCATTCAAGATACGACTTAATGAGAAAGATCCAGCGCTCGTAAAGCTGAGGAAGGGCGACAGCAAACAGGATGTGGATTACACCGAAGGTCGAGGCTCGAGAGTAAGAGTCACCGGACGAGTGCACAGATTTCGTATGCAGAAAGATGTTATTTTTGTTACTCTTCAAGATGGATATGGCTTTCTCCAGTGCGTCCTCACGGGCGACTTGACTAAGACATACGATGCCCTGACTCTCACTCAAGAGACGTCAATGGAGATCTATGGCGAGATGTGGGAGGTACCACCAGGACAGCACGCACCCGATGACCGAGAGCTCCATGCCGACTACTATGAAATAATTGGCAAAGCCGCTGGTGATAAAGAAGCTATCACCACCCGCGTATCCCCAGATGCTGACCCACAAACCCTTTTTGATAATCGCCATCTTGTCCTTCGTGGTGAGACCTCGTCTTCTGTCATGAAAGTCCGCGCCGCTCTCCTCCGTGCCTACCGACACACCTACGAATCTGATATCACCCCCAGCTGCCTCGAAGTTACTCCCCCTTGCATGGTACAAACCCAGGTTGAAGGCGGTTCTACCCTCTTTGAATTTAACTATTACGGCGAGAAAGCCTACCTCACTCAATCTTCCCAACTTTATCTCGAGACCTGCCTGCCCTCTCTCGGTAACGTTTTCTGCGTGGCTCCATCGTTTCGTGCCGAGAAATCTTCCACTCGTCGCCATCTGTCCGAGTACACACACATAGAAGCCGAACTCGATTTCATCACGTTTGATGATCTACTCGTCCATCTCGAGCTTGTGATGAGCAAGGTCGTTGAGCATGTTCTTGCAGATCCGAAAATCAGGAAGCTCGTTTACGACCTCAACCCTCATTTCACGGTCCCGGAGAGACCGTTTATGCGCATGAGATATGCTGATGCTATCACCTGGCTGCGCGAGCACGACATCAAGAACGAAGAGGGTCAACCACACGCATTTGGCGATGATATTGCAGAGGCCGCGGAGCGCAAAATGACCGATATCATCAACCGCCCAATATTCCTGACCCATTTCCCCGTCGCTATCAAAGCCTTCTACATGAGGAAAGATCCCCAGGACTTGAGTGTGACCGAGAGCGTGGACTGCTTGATGCCGGGTGTGGGGGAGATTGTGGGCGGGAGTATGCGCATAGATGATTACGACGAGCTGAAGGCTGCGTACATCAGGGAGGGCATTGATCCGGAGCCTTATTATTGGTACACGGATCAGAGGAAGTGAGTTCTTGGGCTTTTGTCGAACGTCCCCGTTGATGAATATGCTGACTGTCTACATAGGTACGGGACCTCTCCACATGGCGGCTACGGCCTTGGCCTTGAACGTTTTCTGGCATGGATGTGCGGTCGATACACGGTGAAGGAGTGTTGTCTGTACCCTCGATTCACCGGCCGCTGTAGGCCATGAGTTGCGTCAAGACATGATTATTCTGCCTCATTGTCTTTCTCTTCGATCCACCCACCGCTGCACGCTACGGAGTCTTTTCGGAAACATCATTTGTTGCTTGGTATGTATTACTTCAGATGAGGTAGGCGATTGGTGACTATAGCGCGAGCAATGCCAGACCTGCTGGTTTCAGGATGGGATATGACTTAGACCAGCATGCGACTGATATCGATAGACTTTCTTGCGTTGAATGAAAGAGATTTATGGCCTTTCTCAGATGCTACTATCGTACTGATACAGGCATGATAATACAAAGTAAGTGCAAGTGACCTGGGTATCTTTCCGAACACCTCTGCGCCTCCATCATTCCATATTCTCTTTCTATGCATGATGAATGCATAATCCCATTATCCCCCCTATATTATGCATTCCCAATGCTGGCCACACTTGCCTTCCTTACAGGCCCCACCGCTGCACCTCCAGCCGCTGATCTCCCCGGCGGTTGCTGAGCCAAACTCGGTTTCCTCGACGGCCCCTCCCCATTCATGTTCTCGCCTCCAGCACCCACTATGGCGCTTTCGGAGTTCCCCTGCTCCCTGATGCCACCTCCAAACAACCCCCCTCCTCCCGGACCCCTCGACCCCAAGGCATTTCCCAACATCTCCTTCATCCGAATGTGCTTATACTTCCTCGCTGTCGGCACAAAGATATGCTGGTCCAACGGCATCGGTCTTGCCTTCGCAATCGCAGCCATTACCGCATCCTTCTCCTCATCACTATCGACTGGCCCTTCCGGCGGTCCATCGTCCAGCAGGGGTGCCTTCGCCTCCAATGCCGCCTTTTGAATCTTCGCCTGGTTTCGCTTCTGGTACATAGCCAGCAGCTGGTCGTACGGTAGGCTGCGGCCGGGGACTGATCGTTTGGCGCCCATGCTGTGGGATTTGCAGGTTAGCGAGCGAGCACAGAAACCGCCGTTGGGAAGCATGACGCCGCATTGCTGCTCGACGTTTACGGGCCCCTTTGGTTTTGGTAATTTGGGCTTGGGAGGCTCGTCTTTTTTGAGTTTCTTCTTCTTTGGCTCTTTGTCGCCCTCGCCGTCGGCTTTCCGCTTTTTGGATTTCTTGGGCCCGTCGGCGGAGGCTTTGAAGGCAGATTTCTTGGGTGGCTTTTTCGTAGACCCGCTACCGCCTTCTCCAGCTTCGTTATCACGTTGGCCGGCCGTTGTGGATTCGCCCATCACGGAATCACCGTCCTTGTCTTTTTCTTCAGCGGCTTCCTTCGCTCTTGCCTTGGCTTCCTTTGCCTCTTTCTTCTTACGGTTTATCTCTTTTTTCTTATCGCATAGTTGGGCATGAGAAGCGACGGCTGACTCGGGTAAGGGTTTCTTGCAATAATTGCATTTAGTGAGGCCTTGATTATCTCCAGCTTTTGGTCCAGTGCCATTTACGGCGGGAGAATCCGGAGAAGGACTCCGAGTAGTGCCCCGTGTCTTCGTCCCTAAGGCACTATAGTTAGGGTTGAACGAAACGTGCACTGATCCGGTTGCAGCTCACCATTGCTCTCAGTATCCTTGGGTTTCGTTTTCTTCGCGATCGACTTTTTCAGCTTTACTCCTCCAGTGGGCTTGTCCTTCTTGGATACTGTATGCTTGCTGGGGCTTGGGTCTACCATGCTCGTCTCGGAGCTCGAAGCTATTGATGCTAGTAATTCACTATGAGCTATTCACAAGCAATAATGTAGGCGACGCTTGCTCACCTCTACGGCTAGCTTCTGTAGATGCCATTCGGTTGAAGAGTAGTGGCAGCCTAGGAATGAATGGTCTCTAGGTGATCTGTGCGCTGGCAATACTGCTCTGCATGTTGGATGCTGGGCAAGGCAAAGGAAGGCGAAGACGAGCAAGACCGTCACCTTTGATACACGTAGGGCTGAAGTACCAATACCGGCCCGATGTCGGCCCGATATCGGCCCGATATCGAAGTGAATGCCGACTGCCGCTCTTTTAGCAACGGCATGCTTTACGATGCTTTACATTTTCCCAGAAATCGCATCAAGATAAGTATGATAAGAGTATACTTGCTTCTAATAGTCTAGCTAATAAGGCATGCTAATTGCAAAAGTAGCCAGTTGAGCTACCAAGCATCAAATACCGAGCATCAAACATCAAGCATTGTCCATCCTGTCTTCCGCGCAATGCCAGATAAGGTAGCATTGATGATGCCGGAAATGATGCATGCTTGCACTTCCAGCCAGAAAATTTCCAAAGACGCCCCTCCCTATGTCAACGACCGCTAATGAATCTACAGTCTCAACGGCGAGGTATTAATCACACTGTATGCAGTATCCCAACTTCGTTATGTATAGGCAACGGTCCTTACCGTCTGGTGTCTGAGTATCTGTACCCATCTTACTCAGGAAGCTGATTAAAAGTTGTATCGTGTCCCTTGACGAGTCGGTACCTTGCCTTGACGATTAGTAGCCCGTGTTTGCCGGGGCTCCTCCTCGTCAATGATGAGAGCTTTCTTTTGAGCCACCCCCTTTTGCTTCTTGTATAAAGGTGGCTTTGGCTCCGAGTGAAGGTGGCCAATTTCATTCATGGCAGTGTTGTTCTTCCATGCTAGGCATCGGTGGCCGGTTGCGTCAACGTACGTCTTGGTGCGCGTTGATATTCTCGCTAACGGCTCGCTAGCTTCTGTCTTTCTCGCATCAGTGCTCAAATATTGATGCCTTTTCGCCATGTGGAGGCTTATTTTTTCTCTCTGGGCTTGAAGTTCCTTGCGAAGTTTGATTTCGCGTACCCCCCGGACATCAAGCCATCCGATGAGCATGTCCAGCCGGTCGGGGTCGTCGTAATAGCCCCACTGTCTGGCCGTGAAGGTATGAGTATCGCCCTCCTCGATCATCTTCCGTTCTGGTACTGTCATTTGGAATGCTCGCCGGTATTGCTCGTTCTCGGCCGGAGATAATTCTATGAAACCTTCACGTTCAAGGTCGTCAGGTCCCTGCACCCATAGGCATCCGTTTGCGTATCCAGCGCCGGCGGTGGAGCTATCCGGTAGGCCCGCATATGGCATGGCGTTCCGTTCCATCCAATAGTAGCGGTTCCAGAACCGATCTTTTCCTAGTACTCTAGTTCTGGGGCAATCGGCTTCCCGTAAGTCATTTTCGAGGGTGTGGACCTCTTCCTCGTAATCCTTAATTCTCTCCTTCACGTCTTCGATCTTTTTCAATACTTTGTCGTATTGTTTCTCCTGCTTTGATAGCTTCTTCGCCTTCTCAGCCTGCGCCCTTTCTTTCCTCAACTTTACTTCCTCCTGTTTCTTCTTGCGTGCTGCCGCTCTATCGTTAGCTCGACGGAGGGTACGCCCTTGGTGAGGTTCCTGCTCGTCGGACTCCATGACTTCGTCCTCGTCTGCAGGCTCTTCCTCGTCCGGCTCCATTTTCAACTCTGACAACTCCTCGAGTTCTACAGGAGGAGACGCAGAAATGCTTTCTGGTTGCAAAGCCTTACGCTCCTCATGTAATACCCGTAGCTCTTCCACTCTGCAAATGGTTAGCATATAGTAAATGGCGAACGACAAGAACCACTCACGCTGCTTTACGACTTCTTTGCACGTCATTCTTCTCTTTCCGATGCTCTGTCATCTGGGCACTGCAGTCCTCCATATATTGTCGGATTGCTTTAGTCTCTACGGACTTCATGCAAAGGATCTGAAGTATCCGAGTGCGAAGATTGACATCAAGGGTCTGATACTGCGCAAACGCAATTTCTGGTGTTGCGTCTTTGTTGAGAGGGGCTAAGTGCCTCAAGATCTCATTGCAACTTTCCGTGAGGCGGGGACTACTTGAGAGCTGGTTTAGAAGACCTACAACAATCACTACCCAGTGACCATCAGAGAAGTCACGCTTTCGAAGTCGCATCTTCCAGTCGTAGCCACGTGTGGAATGGTCCATCTCTGCCGCTCGGTGGACCTTCACGTTAACGGAAGAGGCTTCGTTCCCGTTGGCAGCTTGCTTCAGCTCTGCCGCTTCCGATTTTGCCAGACTACCCCGCGTCGATCGCGCTGGCGGTTTGATTTCGGGCTCTGGTGTAGGCGAGGGTTGAGCGCTGCTTTCCTGGACGGATCCTTCTTCTTCGCTTTCGACTTGATAAGGCAGCGAGATCTGAACCTGGCCATTCTTGTCGTTTGAGTCATTCACCAGCTTCTTAAGCACGGCGCAATGTATCTCTACAAGAAGCTCACACTGAATGTCTTCGGACGTAATTCTCAGAGCTTCAACGTAGTCATCGAACGTGAATGAATCAAGCTGAAAGACTTCACAATAGACATTTAGGGTGTCCCAGGTCTCCAAAAGTAGCCCAACGGTTTCCATCGCTATGCCACTTCCAGCGCCTTCAGACACTCTGTTGAGACTTGGAGTACTCTCTGATAGGAACTTGAGTGGCGGGCGATGAGTCCCATCACGAACAGGAGGTATCTCAAGGTCTTCGATGGGATACTTCGGCGGCGGTGGTGGTGCAGGCTTTGGCTGACCTTTAGCGGCGATCGGTTGAAAGGCCTGGATCATACGAAACTGATGTGCAGGTCCAGCTTGGAATTGATTGAGTTGAGGCGGCTGGCCTTGCGGTGCAATCCTGAAATCTGGGTTGCTGATTGTAGAACGTTGATATTCAGCGAATTGTTCCTGCCTCCAACGCTGCATATCATCCTGAGTATTCTTGCCTTTGCTTCCCTTCGGTTTGAGCACCGGAAGGCTGTTGCGAGCACCATATAGATTAAGGGTGAGACCTTCGTATTCACCCTTTTTGCCAGAGGAAGGGTTTATTTTCCTTTGTTTCGTTTGATAGTCATGTGTAAGCCAGTCAGGGATGACCGTGCTGATTCGGTACTCTTCAGCGAGCCGTCGTTTGACAAGCCAAGGTGCCCCTGTCCATGCCTCACGTGTGACACTGTTCTTCAGAAAAGATCGAAGCCTCTGCTTGGTGAATGTTTTTCGTTCACGAGCAATTTGATCTTCATCGACAAGTGCCTCCTCACCTTGTCTCTCGTCAAGATAACAAAAATATCGTGCAAATGCTTTCCGCTCTAGGCTGCCATCTGGGCGAGCCAGCTCGGGGAACTTGGTCTTCTCACGAATGAAGCCAGTATAACGATCTTCACCAAGCGTGATAGTGACAACTTCCCCTGGGTAGAAATCCCGCTTGAACTCCTACAATGACCAATTAGCAACCGCTTAGAATCGGACATGCGTAGCGAGGCCGTACCTCGTAGGTATAATCGACTAATGAAGATTGTTAGTGTCAGGCTTCTGGCGATGAAAGGTGTACTGCTTGCCTAGATTGTCTATTCTGGATATCTGTTGAAATTGTACTTTTCTCAGAATTGGCTCCCTCAATGCATCAGGGAACTCGTCGTCAACTTCATCCGAGGCATCCAACTGCTCATGTTAGTAACCAGAAAAGACCAATCATCTAGGGCGGGGAACAGAAATGAAAATTACCTCGCTCCTGAGTGCCTCCTTAAAACTTAGTCCCGAATGTCCCGTGATTTCGCAGACGAAACGCTTCTAGTTTATATGTTAATATGATGAAAGATCTGACAAATATCAAGAAGAGGATTGAACCCACTTGCTTGTAGTAGTCGATGCTAGGTAGCCCGAGGTTCAGTTCGAAGCCATGGACAGGAGGCTAACGCATGCGCTTACCGTTTCAAGTATTCCTCATAACTGGTGAAAACCTCGCTCGTTTCTTCTATTGACCAAACCTTGAAACAACATCAGCGAGATGGAGAGTCCCAAGACAAGTACCAAGTTACCTCGGAGTCGTCTGTAATATATGGGGGTAGCGGAGCATATTGAACAGGTTTTCGCTTGAAAAGAACCTCGTCTAATTAGTTTGTGGAACAAGAGTATCGGAAGAAGTGAATCTACCATTCTTTCGGATAGGCGGGAGGGAAACCGCCCCGTGTGTCAAAGTGTACAGGGGCCGCAACGGGCTTATATCAAACGTTTGACGAGGGGCACTAGGCCCGAAGAAAAGGGATGAATACGGATGCGCAAGAAAAGTCTGTATGTTTTTGGCCAACGTGGATATGCTTGAGAGCGGGTTACAGAGAAATGGTGGGCTTTGAAGCGCCCAGTCAACGAGGGCAAAGAAAGGCAGCAAAACCACGTGCAATATGACGCTAAGGAGTTTACACAGACAATACGCACGCGTCTTGATGCATTTGGACGTGTTTTTGGGGGAGTGAGAGATGGAGTGGATGGTGGAGGGTTGGTGGTTGAGAAGGGGTTGAATGGTGAAGAGGAGATGTGGTCGGCAAACGGAAGTGAAAAAAAAGAGGAAGCAAGTGGAAATTCCCCATGATGAACTAATCGGGCAAGGCATTGAACATAAGGTTGGAGTGCAGACTAAAAGTATAGGTTCTGCGCTAGCTTCGTTATCTTACCGTGATACCACCGTTGGCACTTGGACAAACGGTTTTATATGCATGTTACATTGATAGTACCATAGAGACTCCACGACAACCCCTCAAAGCTGAGGGATGTGATCGCATGTTGCGGTATAACGAGCGACTTGCTTTACTAAGATCAGATCTGGTGCATCATTTCTATCGAAATTTGATCGGTCTACGTTGAATAAAGTTAGCTAGGGTTCCAGGTCATGTATCGAAGGATATCTTTTCACACGTATCAATGTATATAATACATCGTCGAGATAGGTATTTATGATACCTGAAATTATAGATCCGCATTGCTAGCTGCATCCATCACTCCCGATCTTCCCCCCTCTTATTCTTCACTCTTCAGCAGCGCCATCCGACACAGTATGCCCATATTTGGCCTCGTTACACTCTCCAATACTGGGAGAATCAGGACCTTATTACCTTTAATGTTGTTAAAGGTAAAGATCACCATGCCCCCTACTCCGTCGTCTCATGTAGCTGACTCCCTGTGCCTGTCGCAATCGGTTGTAGTAAGTATTTTTGGAACCCGTGGATTTTCGATCCATTTGGCTCTTTCTCCCAGCTACTTGACTTACATTGCATAAAACGTTTCTTAGTCATCGCTGTATAGAATTTCCGCAGTCGCGTCCATTTGCTGCCCTTGTGACACCTTTTCAGACAGCAGTTCATACGATCCAAGTCAATGATCCCTCGCGATCCTCCACCTGCTGGAAGGTAGCGAAGAGGCAATGATCAATTAGAACAAAGTGTCAGAAGACTTAGCATCAATTCGGTTATCAACTTTTCTCATTCGGTCTGCGCCCCATAGCGCAAGGTCCATTTTCATTGATTTCATCTGGATTGTCGGTGGGTCTTCGAAAAGAATATTGATTATCTCCTTTACATCAATACAATGAATCTCATACTAATGGGGTATCCGAGGCCTATGAAGTGAAGTACACAACAGAAAATCCGATCCAGCTGCCCACAACCCCTATTGCCGAATACGAGCTTGTAAACATCAATGGGAGAAATTCATACTTTGACCCAAAGAAAAGCTCGTGAATAAGCGAACAATAGAGGATGAGAGGAATAGACACAGTAATGTAGAGAAGGGAAAACCTGTCAAGCAGGAAGACTCGAGGTCGGGACGAAACTGGGGCCAGCCGATCAAACACCAGCAGAAAGAGTACCAACCAAGAAACCGTGTATACCGACTTCACAGGAAACTCTGCAGCCGTGAACAGCAATGGAAAGAGAGACACGTGCCCAGCAACGGCCAAAGGTCGGAAAGCGCCAAGGTACCGACGGTCTTTTAACGCCAGTAAACTGAACGGTATGATCACCAAGAGAATGGCCTTCTCATGCACATGCCATCCAAAGAGAAAAGATGCATAGCCGCACAGAGTCACAGCTCCGACGAAGGTCTCCCACGTTGGCTGGAAGAAGAGCTTAATCAGACATGGCTGTGGACCGTTAGTCATCGATACGAAAAAGGGGAATCTATAATCTCACCAGTTGGGCGAACAAGGTCAGGATAAAGGTAGCCCTTGGTGATATATTAGGGAGGACCGCAAATGAGGAGTCTCCAACGAGCCCTCGTGTGACGCTGGTCAACGCAGCGAGGTCGACCGGCAACCGCAACTTCGGCGCAACTGAGCTTTGTAAGCTGACAGCAGAAATACTTCGCGGTAGACTAACCATAAATGAGAACTCTATCAGTGAACGAATACATGGCCCATACGTTGGGAGCCCAGTAAGCATGACATAATCCGCGTGAGAACGGAAAGAGTCGGCTTAAGACTTGATCCATTTGGCCCAGATACCAAAAAGGTCCGAAAGCGGCTCCAAAAACACTGAGGAGCCCTGACGCGAGCTTGACGCAGTTGCCAAAGCGGATTCGGAACATGGACTTATGGCTCAGGCAGTATGCTCGCAGCAGATATACAAAGTACGCGGGCGCGAGATAGAGGTATATGTGCTTGAAGCAGAGTAGTGCAGCAAATGAAAGACCCCCGAGCAGCATCGTTGACTGCTTTCGGGCCAAGACCATGGAGAGTATGAGGATGCCGTAGAGAAAGCCATTATACTGGAAGTGGATGTGGTCGATGATCAAGAGCGCCGGGGAGAGAATGATTGAGATGGCTACCGCATGAGAATTCTTCTGCAAGCCTGTGGGAGATGTTTGGACGTGTCTAGTATAGAGTATTGGCCTCAAACTTATTGCTTCTTGTGAGCTTGACATCCGTACCTATACAATGCAAATGCCAGCATCAGGTCGGTTGCGATAACCGTAGAGCGTTGAAAATACACGGTCTGCCAGCTCTGATATTGCAAGTTATCGATCTTCAGCATTGCGGGGTCCACGTAGTAGGCGGCCTGGGAGAGGAGGTATTCGAAGTAGGCAAAGAACGGTGGGTAGTCAAGTGTCCATTCTGAAGTTTTCTGGGGAGCCTCGTCAATGTTACGACTTGAAGAGGATCATAGGACAAGAATACTTCATAGTACCAATCCTTGACAGGCAAGGAGTTGGTGATAGCAAGCCAATTGCGGTGGACCTCGAAGTCTGTGGACTTGCTGGACCTGCGTTAGTCTGGTTCATATTGGCCGTCTTTGCATTCAAGGGTTGACCAACTATGCGGGCCAAAGAAGGATCTTGAATGCTGTCACGACGACAGCAGTCTGTGTTATTGATGGGTATAGATCGGCCATTGAGGCATTGCTGTTAAAGGTACGAAGTAAGTTTCTCTGCTTTTTTGTTCAATTGGGCAGAGGTCAGAAAAGTAAAGTAGTGTTCCTCGGTTTATGAGGAAATAAGCATAAATTTCCCGGCAAGCTAAATTAGTGCAAGACGAAATTACCTAACGGCTCTGAAACAGCTAAGCTAGATAACTATCACCAATGACACCTGGAGCTCTACGGAGTATGTCATACCTAACAATAAATGGACATGTCTGATGTCGCTGTCAGGCATCTTTTTTCAACATTCAACAACAACCATTCTATCGACCTCTCTCCCTCTGCTGTCTCCATTGCCAGAGAAATTCGGATCAGCGTCATCGCCATTGTTCTCGGCTTGACGGCTGCTAGCATTGCCAGAAGTGTGCTCACCTCAAGGAAACCCGAACAATAACAGAATCGTTCACGCTTCTAGTGCTCTTGCAGCATAGTATAAGGCATTTATATAGCAACTCGTGGTCGAATACCTCCCCTTCATCGGATATCTTCAAGTCTGGTTGCCGAGCGCCGAGCTCCTGACGCCCCGTCGTTGGCCTTTTCACCATAATGCATTGTCTTTTTACTTGGTCTCTCATAGCGGCATCAGCATCGGCGCAGTATTTAGTTGAGAGCTCCAGCTTTGGACAGCATGATCAGTGAGCCGTCGCTGTAAGCCTTCGACTTCCACGTGTTGATCGCGCGATAGGATATCCCCAAACGGTCATGCAGTACCTGGCTGGCACGTATCGGGGGAGGGACAAACTCCTCAGTTGGTGCGTTGGCAAGGTTTCGAATGGCTGACACGCTCATTCACTAACAAGGAATAGCTGTCAGATAAGGTGGTCCTGACGCCTCCGTACCCGGGTAATCAAAGAGGAGCTCTGTGGGCAGAGGCCAAGTAATCGACGTCCCCCATTGATTGCGTAGAGACCGTACCAACGTTATTTTTAGGGTCTCACAGTCAGAGTGGGTTGCCGAACTCGAGTTCCGAGCCACAGGCCCTGAACGAGGAGGTGGGAATCTACAATTATGGTATGCTAAGGACGGTCGGATGAGTATTGGAACATCGAGTATATACACGGTTGGCTACTTTGACGGCATGGTTCTGGTGATTGATTCATATGGCGGAAAGGTGCATTTTTCTCCGCGACCAAATTACGGATTCATGCTAATGTCGCTAGGGTGGAGGCATTCGGGGTTTCATGAATGATGGCACCCTTGATTACAAGAACTACCATTCGGTAGACGCGCTGGCTTTCGGCCATTGCGATTATTCCTACCGAAACCTAGGTCGACCGACTAAGCTGCAAGTTAAGCAGGAGGGGAAAATGTTCGAGATCATAGTCGACAATAAGCTCTGCTTCTCGACGGATAAGGTCTATCATTTGTCTTGGAGGCATTGTGGAACCATGACTGACGGCTTATGATAGATCAAAATGCCTCCTGACTACTATTTTGGTCTTACGGCTGCTTCAGCTGAGACTGCGGACTCCTTTGAGGTTTACAGATTCAACCTCTTTACCTCAAGGTCGATCACTCGAGAGGAGCCTCACCGCGCGCAGCCACCTCCAGTGGGACAACCGGATCATCGTGACAACGCAGCGCCACCACCCGAGACTCAGACTCCCCCGACTACCCCGTCCGACGCTCAACTTGATGACCTCCGCAATCGGCTACAAACAATGGCTCAGTCAATGGACAGCTTATTTCAAGAAGTCAAGCAGCTCGCCGATAAATCAGAGGGTAGACACCAAGAGCTCTCACGCAAAATAATAGCAGCAGACAGGCTCAATTCCATGGATCAGAGACTGCAAGGTATTGAAAAGACAGTACGCGAGTATCAAGGGCAGTTTTCCAGTCTACAGAATACTCTCAAGGACTCTCACAGCAGCCTTGTGGAAGGGTTACCCAAGCACATGAGTGATAGTATGTATTCGCTACCATTGCCTAGCTCTAGGCGCCTAAATATACTACGAAGCTAATTCAAGAACAGTCATCACGACGAAAGCGCCCCGAATGGGACTTATACTTTTCGTCTTTCTGGGATGTCAGGTCCTACTCGCTGGCTCCTATGTTGTGTATAAGCGACGAAAGGCCAACGGACCGAAGAAATACTTGTAAATTATGGTGAATTACATACCTGGGAAAGATGCATCCATTAGGTCCAGAATCTCACGCGCGAGTTCGGAGTTGGAATCTCGAGATGTTGTTGATTTGCTCGTTGCTTTCCCATGTCCTCCAGTCTCATCTGATCATGTCAATTGAGCAATTTGCTGTGGAAATGGGCTGCTTACCATGCTCACTGTAGACTGATGGAGTGTAGACCCCGGATTCTTGGCTGAGGATTTCCTCCTCATCGTCTTCGTCTTGAGCTGTGACCGCCTTGAGGAAAAGCTCCCCGTATGCGCCTGCCTCGTCTTCGTCCTTAACAGTCTCCCCCTCCTCCAGAGCCTTCCGCTTCTTTTTCTCACTCATTGATTCCACGGGCTTCTGTGGTGCGTCCGTCGCCGACACCGTCTCCAATATCTTCGCACCATCGGATGCCGTGACCTCGCTATCGTCAGCGGCCAGACCCATAGTCTTGATCGGTTCTGCGAGCGAATCGGATTCCTCGCCGAGGTCTGGGCTCTGGAGACGCGTAGGGCTGTCAGCGCTACCGCCACTGTTCTCCTTTAGCATCTCATCCATCTTGCTCTCGTCCTTCAATACTTGGACCATGCTCTTGAGCGCTTTCTCGATATCCGTTGGCTCGCAGGTAAGGTCCTCCGCCGGATTCTCGGCTGCAATGTCTGATCTGAAGATGTTGTGTCCCTTCATGGCGAAAAGCAAATCCTTGCCCCAACGTGCGAGCCACTTCATTTCCAGTGTATACTGACGTTTCTTGTGGAAGAAACCATCGCTCAACAGCAGGTTCTTGCCCAACTTCATTCTTGCCACATTGTCGCCTCCGATCGTGCCTAGGAACATGATCAAGTCGTTCGGCTTTCGGATTGAGAAGGTGTTGTCTCGGTATAGGATGTTCTTCGCATCGTCCAAGCATTTTTTGATCTTCTTATCTTTGGACGAACACAGGGCCAGCAGGATATTCAACTCCGGCTTCTTCCTCATTCCAACATCCTTCACGATGTTATCCTTGACGTAGTGGAAAGGTACGAGCTCCTGGTGGACCACGAGGACGAAGCCAAGCACCTTCTTCCTAGCCTGTGGGGGCAAATCCAAGAAGCCAGGAAAGGATTCTGTGTCATACTCTTCCTCGGACACGTCCTCCAGGTTTGCTCCCTTCAAAGCGTTCTTCTTCGCCTTTCTATTCTTGTTCTTGTTTTTTCTGCTTCCCTTCTTACTCTTTTTCTGGCTCGCCTTCTCATCCTGGTCGTGAGTCGAGACCGAGGCCTCTTCATCCTGGCCATGCGTCGGGATTGAACCTTTGGTTTGCTCCTTGTGCTTGCTTGATCGCATGAATTCCCAGAAACCTTGGTCTTTCGGGTCAACATTATTGCCAAGCAAAGCTGCCGCCTTTCCTGCTTCTTTCTTGTTTCTGGCCTCTTTGACCATTGCGTCCCATCGGGCACACTCCTCGTCGATTTCTTCTTCGTTCATAGCTGTCCCATCTTCTCTCTTCAACCAACCGGCCGGACCCTGTTCTTCCCATCTCTGCAGATCTGTTTTAGAAGTAGCTTTTTTGTACTGGACCGCTTTGGATGCTTCTTCTTCGGTCTCTACTACTTTGTT
This sequence comes from Xanthoparmelia taractica, assembly GCA_033085395.1. NCBI lineage: Eukaryota > Fungi > Ascomycota > Lecanoromycetes > Lecanorales > Parmeliaceae > Xanthoparmelia > Xanthoparmelia taractica. The sequence goes on along the minus strand of JANQBS010000029.1, from coordinate 92,365 downwards.
GGAGTTTGCTTTGGTCGTGAGATCTGACTTGGAAATATGTTCTTTGGCCTTGATCTGTTCGGTTGTTCCTTTCTCAGTCGCCGCTACTTCGTCCCCGTCTCCTTCCACAATAGGAACTCCTTCTGAGATATCGTTCTTCAAGCGGTTGAGGATAGCTACGCGTACATCCTCGATCCACCAATCTTCGTCTGTGACCGACTCGACCTGGATGTTCTTCTCGATGATGGTGTTGACGAACTCAGTCACCGTGTAATATGTTGGATCCTCAGCGTCGGGATCAAGCGATTCTTCGACTGCGGCCGTGGACCAAAGTAGCGGAGGCGAGTCGGAGCGTTCTTCAATTGGATGTGAACCATGGTTTTCAGCTGCGTTGGCATCGAAGAGAAGGTTTCCGGTGGGATTATCGGTGCTATTACCGCCTCGAGCGCCCTTTGCGGCAGTGGTAGCTAGAGGTGACTGTGTTGGAAACGTAAGGCCGCCAAGTGCCTCACGAAGAGCGTCGGCTTGTGGGTTGCTCTCTTCAGGGGCTGGTGGTGTGGGCAGTGATTCGGTGTTGTGGAATGGGGCTGTCGCAATGACGAGCTTATAGAACATTTCAGAACGTTGGTCGTCAAAGCCCAGGGTTCTGATGAGCTCTTTGACGCGTCGTGGGTTCAGATTTTGCAAAGTTTCCTGCGAGGTCGAGGCGCGAGCCGCAGATGAAGATTCGGCTTGGGCATTGCGACGAAGCATGATACTGGAATGCATTGGAACGGAAAATGGGAAAGGACAGTGCTGCCGCTTAAAATCGACCTGCTGCGCGACGATGTTAGAAGCAGAATGGTCTCTGACGCTGTGCTGAATGTCGGGACTTAGTTCCCCTGGACTGGGAAGAGGAGATGGACCATGCTCATGTTGCTGCTCTGTGCATAAATCCATGTGACCAGAAGAAGAGGGTTGCATGCTCTCATCCACCACGCGTTGTGAGTTCAAAGTTGGGCGAGGATTGGGCTCGCGTCCCTCGTGCTGCTGCCCCACAGTGGAGTTTTGAGAGGTAGAGAGTAAGAGTGGCATACTCTCGTCTTGGTCCTCACTCTGCACGATGATACTCGAGCCTGATGAAGTGGAACACGAGAGGGTAGAATCCCCATTACTGGGCTGAATGGTGATGTTTGAGCTTGGTGAAATGGAACTTGTGCTATGATCGCGTCCCTCGACCTGCTGCTCCATGATAGGTTGCAGTGTCTCATGAGGTAAGAGCGGTGTGCTCTCGTTCGCTGTGGGCTGCTGAGCCATAATGCTTGGATAATGAGATGGGAGTAGCAAAATGTGATGGGGTGAGGTTTGGGATATGTGCCATGAAATGAGAAATGAGTCCAAAGGTAAGGAGCTGTCTTGCTTAGTCGTCGCCGAGCAACTAATATCATGTGATTGCAGCAGCATCCTCGCCATCGCCAGGGCGATATGGTTGAGGTGGTCCTCTAGCCGGACAGCGCCTCACGCCAAAAGACGACCTCAGCACATAGCTCACCTTCAGGGGCAGCTTTTCAAACAAAGAAATGTCTAATGGCACTTACTTATTTGATATTTTTTTTTACTGACACTCAAAAAGGATAGTGAAGCTGGAGCAAGCTATAGTTATGGTGGAAAGGACGCGTTGTCAAGGTTTCTGCAGTGAAATACTGGGACGAAGTGAGGCCGAGCACCAGATATGTTGACAACCTATTAAGCGAGGCGCGGCTAACCAATGAGCGCTGAGGTTATGAGCCAGGTTCTTAGTCTCCTAATCCATGGGAGTATACCATTTACAGGACAAAGGGATGGCATCATGCACCTCTGGAGGTCAGGATGAATCTTATTCTTGCATGACTTTTGACATTGGTCCTCTACCATTCTCACATCCTTTCGGGTCCCTAGATCCATATCTATCGATGAAGCCCACGAATTAGCTCCGTCCTACCATATAGATGCTTTTTGACCCTGTAGGTGTTCCTCTCATCATGGATAAGGTTTTGCTAGCCTTCTCATGTTTAACCACGTTTCAGAGGAGAATATGGATAAGGTGAGTGCGGTGTTTGAGGATTTTGAGTGAGAAAATCTGGCCGCAAGGCTTAAGAGATGTTAGAAAAGGCTTAAGTGCACATTGAAGACACAGCTTACAAACCAGGGAAAGTCAGCACGAGGACCGAATGATGCTCTCTGTGTTGGCTTGCAGCTAGCTGGAGATGCCATAGCATCAGGCCTTGAAAAGGTCCAAGGCAGCACAGCAACCCGTGTTTCAGACGATCGATTCCGGCCCAAAGCCAAGAGCTAAAACACTCAGGCTTTGGCAGATTTCAATTCAAAGCATGAGCTCTGGGAATTCATTCCGGCTAGAAGAAAAGCCGCATCAGAAGCAGCAAATCTTGGATGGCCTTGCGTGCAAAGATAAAAGGTCTCACAGGAGTATCTCAAGACGTGGAGTTTTAGGACGACGGGACTCTGAAGGCCATGTAAGCCTAGTCATCAAGCTCCTCGTAAGAATAGTACCTATGTGCGAGCTAATCGTATGGTTACATTTCCGAAATGCAAATGCATCGTGAATACATATCCAATCCATTCCCTCCATCAAGCCAAAAGCGTATCTACCAGCTGAACTTGGTCCATGAGCTTTTGGCCACATCATTTAGGCCTCGTCACTTCAGGCCCAGCACTTCTTCCCCTGTCTCTGACTCTCTTTTCAACCTTTTCTCGGTGCAAACGGTTCTTCAGGTGTACCTCGAAATTGTTCACACCTGTTTCAGGACCTGGAGTGTACAATTTCCCGGGACAGTCGAGGCACTTGATCCGTGGGTAGTACATAAATTTCGTATCTGGCGGCGCGGGTTCGTTGGGCCTCAGCTCGTTGGGCCTTAGGCTGATGGGCATGTCCGTGACTGTCGAGACAGCAGTGTACCGCATCGTGCCCTCGAATAGGTCATGAGGGTATGTGAGCTGTAGCTTCGCCAGAGCTTGATGAAGCCACGCGGGTGGCTCAGGCTGCAAAAGTAATTAGCGGCTGAGGAAATTTCAAAACATTATTTGGTGCAATGGAAGAGAGGGCATGGCTTACCATGGGGTGCTCCGGGGCGGGTGGACCGAGAGCGTCCACTCGCCCTATTTGTGCCGCGTGAGGATGAAGGGGGTTCACTCCATCCCTCTGCTCGGCTGGGCTTCCATGGTGCCGTGTGTGCTGGTGCTGTTGCACACTGGGTGTCGTAGGCGGCCCCATCGTGCCAGGGGCCGGAGTGCCTCGTCCAGGGGTTGCACTGGAGGCTCGTTGATGAGAAGAATGTTCAAGAGGGGCAGCTTTACTTCTGCTCTTTTGATCTCGCATGAACTGTCTCAATCGATCGCGATGAATCCGAAGCTTGACGATGAGCGATGGCGGTGCATCATCGAAGCTCTCCTCTCGGTAGTCCTTGCCACCAAACCTGCGACCTGAGGTTCGGGTTTCATGGTGATGTAATATCGTTGTTTCAGGGGTTGCAGAGCGCCCAAGTGTGCTTCGCATGGCGGCTTGGGCAACCGTTGCTGCGCCTCTCATTCCTCTTGTGCGTGCGGTACCGGCAAGCAGGTGGGCTGGAATCGCAGGAGAATCAGGAGCAGACTCCTCACTTTCCGACTCATCCGAGTCGTCAAGACCGTCTTTGTGACCATAACCAGGCCGCCGACCTTTTCCGGAAGCAGCAGCAGTTCGCTTGAAAATCATGCTATCCTCCAGAGTCTCTGCTGCACCTGGAAGGACTGATGACACGACTAAGGTTCGTATTGTCCGCCGCCGATCCTTCAAATCTGGTAAAGCAGGCCCTCCACGTCGGTTGACTGATCGCTTCTGCCGGCGCTCTTCTCTTGACAGTGAAAGCTCTGTCTTTTCTAATTCTACTTCGTTAAGTTCATAGAGATAAGGAGTGAATTCCTTGGCTGCCTGATACGGCCGGAACGGCGATGGCATGGGCGATGGTAAGAAGCCGGCTTTCAATTCCTGGTCCTCAACTGGCCGTCCATCGAAAGGATGACCTGTTACGAAGAGTCCGCGAGTAAAGAGCTGGCTTTGTTCTCGAATGGAATGAGCTATGGCTGTAGTGAACTCGCCGGCCAAGGAAAGATCTCGAGTCATTTGTTCGGCGAACATTTCGGGAGAGTTCAAAGGGTTGTTGATCTCCCACTCGAACTGGTCCACGAGTGTGTGCTGGCCAATGGTGATATTAAGTTTAATCGTAATCCGCATCTCGTCATCCTTGTAAGCGTTATATGGTAGATGCGGATCCAATGCCTCTTCTTCAATGTAAATATGGGGATGGTAATCCTGTATTTGTTCCTTGAGGCTCGCGCTGACTTGTTGCACTAAATGCCCGCATTGGTCGAGAGGTAGCTTGAAGTCTTCGACAAGCTGCTGCGCGAACAACTCAGGCGGTGTCACTCTATCGTGCAGGTTCCAGGTAAACGTATCCCGTAGTCTGATCTTGTCCCACTCAATATCTATCCTAATTGGTACAAGCTCATCAAGCTGGTCTGACTGTTTTGCAAGCTCTTTCCTCGGCACGCGTAACTCCTTGGTCTTCTTTCCGCCGGCTCGCTTGCGTTGACCAGGATAGATAAGAGTCATGGGCTTTCCTTGGTTGATACCATTTCCAAACTTCCCATATTGACCATAGCCAGGACCATAGAGGGCAGCCGGATTGCTCAGATTGGTGACTGGTGGGTCCATCCATTTCGGTCGCGCCTCGCTGTGAAGGGTTAGATAAGCCCGTTTCCCTTCTCTGACCTGCTCTGCATCGAGACCACGTAGAGCCATATACAAGTCGGCCTCATCCCTTTTGAAGTCGTGCAGTTTATCCATCTCTATGCTATCGTACATCCTTGCGTCCGTATGGATCATGGCGCGATCGACGTATTGGTGCAATTCAACCTTTTCGAGCCCCTCGGCATTTGGGTCGTTGGGACCTCTTGGCTTCAATATCCTGTCATTGTTTCGACACCTTGGTGATCTAACAATTCGCGTGCCGGACCGAGAGCGCTTCCTGGTCTGTACCATGCCATTTGGTGTAGTGCCGGACCCGTTCGCTGCGTCGGACTTTTCTGGAGTAACTGCTGCATCAGGTGGCGCGGAGAGACCTGAAGCCGCCATAACGGCTTTTGCCTTTTGCTTCCTCTCCTGCATTGGCTCGGGAGACGGGGTTCCTTGTGCAACGCCATTGGGTTCGAAGCCATTGCGCAGCTCATCCTTGGTCACCCTGTTGACTCCGTTGGTTGAGGCAGCGTTGGTATGGTTCTCTGGGGGGGAGGGTGTAGTATTTGGTGATAGTTGAGCATTGGGGGACGGCATGGTGGGTGAGGGGAGGGAGATAGGGGAGGGAGGCGGAGGAAGCCTTAATCATCGATAGAATCGCGCAAGCATCACTAGGGACAGAGACAATGAATCAGCCCCATAGCGGAAAGAGTAGCAAAACGATATAGAGGGTGGTTAATATGCGCGCGCAACATGCCCGCCCTCTGGATGGGAGGAAAGAAGAGGGTCTGAGGTGTTTGAACGGGCCAGGCTGAAGCATGGTCGCCTAGCAAGCAGGGGCAACAGCGGGAGAAGAAAAACATGAGGGAAAGGGAAGGCAGGGAGAGAGGAAGGATAGGGATAGCAACATAACAATATAACATACCATGTACAGTACTTATCGCGTCGTGCGCAATGTCAGATGCAAATAATTACTCTCTTCCCAATGGTTACAATCATCACGATTTGCCTTATAAGGCTGACCAGAAAAGAAAGCATGGCCAAGCAAACATCCCGTAGCCATTCATCTTTCTTCTCTTCTTCCCTTCTTCTATTTGTCCTAGCATCGCTCTATCTCTTCCCTTTGTCATTTGCTACCATGTTCCCTGAATAACCCGCATTCATGTCTCGTTGGGCATATCCCTCATGTCACGCACTTGGATAATACGTTGCTCTTCTCCTTTCTCCTGTCTCCCACTTCCCAGCTTGACTCCCCACTGGCTGGCCACATTCCCGGTACCGGCAGACCGGTGTATTATATAATCCTTGGTTAACATGGGAGGCTCGGTGCCAGATATTCCTGGAGTCAAAGCCGAGGGATCTCTTCTGACCACCCTTCGCAATGAAGTTGCAGAGCTACTAGATCGCAAATCCCCAAACTTTCCAGGTGCTCAGCCCGTCAGTTTCGCCGCGCGACACATTGTTGAACTTCAACAGCAAGCTTACTTTGTCTGCGAAAAGTCGGATGGTATCAGATGCTTGATGTACCTGACATATGATGATCGACCCGAAGGTCGAGTACAAGCGACATACTTGATAGACCGGAAGAATGATTACTGGTACGTGCCCGGCCCAATCTTTCCCAAGTCCGTCGACAAGCCATATGATTTCCACGTGGCTACAATCTTGGACGGCGAACTCGTCAACGACACGCAAGCAGATGGATCAACCCGGATGAAGTACCTCGTCTTCGACTGCTTGGTCCTAGACGGCAACCGCTTGATACATCGAACATTGGACAAGCGGCTTGGCTACTTTTACGAACACCTAGACAACCCATTGCAAGCATTCTACAAGAAATGGCATGATGACGCGGCAGCGCTGCCGTTTCTGGTAGAGCGCAAGAAGATGGAATTGGCTTACGGCATAGAGAAGATGTTCAAGGAGATTTTGCCGCATTTGCCTCATGGCAACGATGGCTTGATCTTCACCTGCAAGAGTACTCCGTATCAATTCGGCACAGATCAACACATTCTCAAATGGAAAAGCGAGGAGGAGAACTCGATAGATTTCAGGATGGTCTTGAATTTTCCAACCATTCAACCAGATTCCGATGATGAAGATGCAGACGAGGGTCCATATCCTGATTACGGTGCTCTGCCTGAAATAGCGCTTTACGTCCAGGGGGACGGAGATACAGATATTGCCTTTAGTAAGATGTATATGGAACAGGCTGAGTGGGAGGACATGAAATCGTTACAGCAACCTCTGAATTGGCGCATCGTGGAGTGCTCTCTGGACAAATCGAATCAATGGAGGTTTTTGCGATTTCGGGACGACAAGAAAGAAGCCAATCACATTAGCACTGTCAACAGTGTTATGGAAAGCATACAGGACAGTGTATCGAAGGAGCACCTGATCGCGGTAGCTAAGAGCATCAGGGACCATTGGAAGAAGAGAGAACAGCCAACGGTGGTGAGGAAATGAAATGGGACAATATGGCGTGGCGGGCTGTCTACTAGGATCAGCTGATGATTTGCAAATGCAACTGCCCTGACTGTCAAGCCTATGCTGTTAACTCACAAGAAGGACGTTGATAAGAACCCTGCATCAGAACCCTTGTGCATCAGTATTGGGTCTTCAGAGCTTTAATATGAGCTGAAAATGTCCAGTAAGTCGTTCATTTTACTCGTGTGGTATCATCAATAGTTGACATTCGTTCCAAGGAAAATCCCAATCTGGCGTTTGAACTTGGAAAAGGCTGTCGAGTATCAAGGCTGAGACTTTGGAGGAGCGGCGAGGCAGAGCCGGGTCTTTTGGCGCAGGCAACCCTGCAGAAGTCAGTGGCAGATATCTTACCTCAGTAGTAGCAAGAAAATCTAGAATTTTGGTCTCAGTCATTACTGTAAATCCCGCAACCGCCAGTATCAAGAAGAGACACCGCTACAACATGCCCGATCTAAACCTCAAAGCGAAGCACATAGTAGTCATAGGGTAATTACCCACATTCCAGTCGTCTTCCTGTGAATCCGAAAGATCACCTATATTGACGTTAAAAACCCCTACAATCCAGCGCAGGTATAACAGGTCTCCAAACGGCCCTCTGTCTCCAAGACGAAAGGTATCAAGTCACCATCATCGCAGAGTACGCCCCGGGCGATGAGAGTGCGCACTACACTTCGCCCTGGTACAATCCCCCCCTCCCCCCCGCCAAAATCGTATTCTGCTGTCTGTCAAAAGGCAACGTCACGTAGGGTTCGCGGTAGGAATAGTGGTTGGTTGATTCAATTCATTCTTACGTAGGGCCGGTGGTCAGTGGCGGAGCCATGCGAAAGCGCATGAGAGGGAGTTGCAGGAGTGGGATGCGGAGACGTATATGGAATGGATGAGTATGGTGAGGAGAGGGGAGGGGACGGGCTTGGGTGTGAGTTGATTTTATAACGTTTTGGACGGGCAGGTTGGGGGAGATTGGAACGCCGTGTAAATTTATTTCAGGACATCACAGGGCGAGGTATTGAGAGGGGTTGATCAGTGAAGAACATGTTGATTGTGGCTAATATGCTTGTGGTATCAGGTTGTCCCGTCCATTATCTACTCGTATACGGAAGTTGGATCTGTCTTAATAATACTTGTAGTGACTTCAATATAGGTCCTCGCCAGCCTCTGAGATCAATCCCCCACTATGGTGGCGCTTAATTGTGGAAGACTTCAATTATCTGACAGCAAATGAACTACCCGAAGGCGTTAAATCAGCAGTTGGTTTCACAACGATCTGCATTAATGTTCCCAAACATCTCAAATACCTTTTATCCAAATTTCTTGCCGCTGGTGGGGAGCTTGTCAAAGCTCGTCTAGCGACGGACAAAGGGCTTCCGGAAGCTTTGAGATCTGCGGCATCTTTGGCGAAGAGTCAACAATCACATGATAGGCTGGTATTTGTGAACGGGAGCGGGTTGGGAGCGAAGGAGCTCGTACCCGATGATGCTATGTTTCCTGTGAGAGGACAGACAGTGCTAGTGAAGGGGGAGGCGAAGTGTGCAAAGACAATGGACGAGAATAGGTATGTTATTCCGAGACCTGGAAGCGGTACAACAATCCTAGGTGGTACACGGGAGGTTGGGAATTGGTGAGTTTTCTGTATGCTCAACGTCTTTTGATCGGCTTTGACTTCGCGTCAGGAGCACCGAAGTATGCAACGAGACCACCAACGCTATTTTGGAAGGTTGCAAAAGCCTGGCCCCGGAGCTTTTAGCAAAGGACGGATCGTTCGAGGTCTTGAGCGCTCAGTGCGGTCTCAGGCCAGCAAGAGAGAACGGTCCGAGAGTGGAGATGGAAGTTGTAGACGGAACATACAAATTGGTGCATTCGTACGGTCATGCTGGCGCTGGGTAAGCCACTTGCTCATAATCTTGCGGTGGAAATTCTGATCGATATCGTAACAGCTATCAAAACGCCATTGGCAGCGCCAGGAAGGTTTTGCGATTAGTCAAACAACTAGACTTGGATACCAGTAGGCGGGATTTTAGGGAGCTAATTGACACAGAATAAGGTATCACACCACGAACACGTCACCCACGACGAGTCGATGATCAGAAATGTACAATCTATCTTCGAACTTGTTTGGGAGGACAGCGAAATTCTCCACAAGCCACCACCTCTCCGGACTGTCTCTCTCCGAGCTACTATTGGCCGAACTTGGTTCGTCCTTGTTCACGAAGATGAAGTCAATCCTTTTGAGGTTTTTTGAATCGAATCCGGTGAATGTATTGGAATCTCCATAGCGATTAATCTCAGGGACCATCATTTGCAGATCGGCCATTGGAGATGTTGAACTAGTCATCTCATTGTAGGCTTCCTGTTCAGGCTCACTGTTGAAGTCACCTGTAAGGAAAATAGATGGGCCCTTTCGGTACGGGACCTGGTCAGTAAATTGTCGTATCTATCACAGTCAGCGAATCCTATTCGGGGCAGAAACTGAGGATGCACGACACGTATTGAGAGTAGAAAGATCTTTCGCTACCGAGACATGTCTTGTCAGCTCCAAAGTGTACGTACCTGCTCCAGTATTATTCTTGCCGCCTCCAAGCGTGACTTGCTACCCTGGTGGTCCAAATGGGTGTTCATAGCAACAACGGTCTTGCCGGTGGACCGATGTCGGAATGCAGCTATGGTCAAGATTCTGTTACAGGCAGCGTCCCAACTTTTAGAGGGACAATCTGGCGTTTCGCTGAGCCATTTGCTCCTTTGTGTCTTTAGCTCCTACACATATTTCTGTGTCAATAGTCTTTTCTTAAGGCAAGAGCCCAGAAAGTGAGAGAGCTCAAAGGGAGGAGTAAGAGGCTTTCGCTGCCAGACTTTGTTTTACGAGTGAGGAAATGGTCTGCGATCAGAATAACTCGCTCTGAAAATGTACACACCCAGATTTCGGGTTGATACACTGGATCACAACTTCACCGTCAGTAGTGCCTATTTGAGAGGGTGATAATCAGGCTCGATTCATGGTTCCCAAGCGAGAATTTCACGACACATCTTCACGAACAAGGGTTCAATAGAGCACACATAAGTCTCAAATTTACCTACAAATAGGGGAATATTCTCCAGCTTCTAGCCCGTCGTCGCGGCCCACACTCATATAGGCCCATATCTTCCTTCTGCTGTTTAAGCCTGCAAGAATATCGACCAATTGCTGGTGCAATACTTCCTGCAGGCATATGAAGGATTCTGCACAGTGGGCTGCATTGAAAGAGAGCTCATTAATGAGACGAGATCGACGAACACCCCATTTCTCTTCACCTTTGAAGGGTTGATCAGTGGCGTAACGGATGTTATGAGTTAAGAGACGGATGGGCAAAGGCTCGTACACCTTCATTATGGTGAGGATCAAATATGAAGAAAGTCCACAGGCCAGATTAGTACAAATGGGTGGATTATTAGGGTTCAACCCCGAGCTAGAACTATTGTATTCTAGCCGGTGGAGTTGTTTTAGGTCCCGCCTCGACCCCACCATCAAGTGCTTGAAATACATATGATCCTTAAATCAACAATTCCTTGATCCAAGACTGGCAAGTTGCCAATCATGGCAGAAGATGCAGTGGTTGGTATGTGTATATTTCTCTCATTTCGACTCGAGCGGTTTCGCCTCTATGCCCAATTGTTCGTCGTCCTGACTAACGACCTTACAGACTACACCCTGAACAATCCGGACACTCTGACAAAATATAAAACTGCTGCTCAGATCTCCAATAAAGTTCTAGAAGCCGTAACTGGTAATACATCCTCGCCATGATGTGTTTGGCATTCTTTGCTGACCATAGGTGAAGGATGGTGTGTTGAGGGAGAGAAGATTTTGTCAATATGCGAACGCGGAGATCAATTGCTGGCGGAAGAGGTCGGCAAAGTCTATAAAGGGAAAAAGATTTCAAAGGGTCAGAGGGACCCATTCGCACTACGGTAGGAATATTGCTGATGTCGTATGTATCCTTCAGGATCATCACATCCAACGACTGTTTCCCCTAGCTCATACATTACCCCGTACACTCCACTTTCTACAGACGCCGATGAAGCGTCTACGTCGCTCAAAGCCAACGAGGCCATCAAGATCCAATTAGGAGCCCAAATAGATGGTCTTGGCACCATCGTATGCGACACTATCATCGTACCAGGAGAAGCCAATAAGGATGACAATATATCTGGTCGGGAAGCCGATCTATTACTTGCTACCCATTACGCAAACGAGCTGCTCCTCAGGCTCATGATACCTCCCGGCCTCCTAGCGTCGGGGACAGATGAGGAGAAAAAGAAAGCAGCCTCAGAAAAGCCTCTCACTCAGTCGAAGATGACACACCTTCTTGAAAATGTTGTCAAAAGTTACGGCTGCAACCTGGTCGAAGGCACGACATCCTGGCTATTCGAACGAAATGAGATTGAGGGCAAAAAGAAGATTGTCCTCTCCCCCCCATCAGACGGCGGGAAAGGCGAAGGGGTTCCTGAGATTGGGGATGTGTGGGGCGTGGAAATGGGTGTCAGTTTGGGTACCGGCAAGATCAAGACGTTGGAAAATCGTCCTACGCTGCATCGGAGAACCACTACGACTTATCAACTCAAAAGACCGAGTTCTAGGCAAACCCTCTCGGAGATTGTAAAGAAATTTGGAACCTTTCCCTTCAGCTTGAGGCAGCTTGAGGATGAAAGAGCGGCCAAGGTTGGTGTGGTAGAGTGTGTGCGATCGAATGTTCTCCGACAGTACGAGGTCGTAGCAGACAAAGACTTGGCTCCTGTCGCAAGACTCTTGACAACTATTGGTAGGCCTTGGGTGGACAGAATGGTTCTGTAATGAATGATAAGCTAATGAAGCCAGCCATCACGAAGAACGGGATCGTCCGTCTGAGCGCACCACCAAGCCCCAATTTGGAAAAATACAAGATTGAAAAGAAAATCACTGACGAAGAAATTCTCAAGATTCTTGACCAGCCTGTAGCACGGTCGACTGGGGCAAAGGGAAAGAACAAGAAAAAGAAGAAGAAGCCGGCCAAGAAGGCAAAGGAGGAAGAAGATGAGGACTCCAGTGACGGGGAATGAAGGAATGATGTGTGAAGTCCCGGCATCTGGCAAGCATGCCCATTGGGAGCTGGTTCCCATCGACTTATTGAATTCGAGGGATATGACAGGCAGCATGATGAAAGGGTGGTCTTGTTTTTCGGCGGCTTGGTCAAACTCGAGCTAGGATTTCCTCCCAGGTCAGAATGCCTATCTGCCAAGGTGCAGGCACCAGATACCTAAAAGCAAAAGGGTTTACCATCATCTCACTTTCGGTTTCATTTCTATGCTACAGATTTGACTTGAGAGCTGCAGAAGTGAATGGTGATATAAGTTCACAATAGAACACTTGGAAATATTGTCCTTTAGTCTGCAGTTCCAAAACCTACCCCTTTTATTCGTTACACAGCGGATTGGTGATCAAACCGTCACTCCACATACCTTTGCAATCTTTATCAAGTTCATCAGTCACATATCTAGACAAAAAAGAAAGCATCCTCATCTCTGTAGAAAAATGGGTTTCAGGGCACACCTGGTGAACTCCTGATTCGGTTTGAGAAGTTGATCCCTGCCCAGGCGAGCCCGGACCTCCAATAATCTCAGACACCACGCGCATAACACCGCGATATCCTCCCCAAGATCAGCTATCTACATAGTAGGATTTGCGGTTGTGAGTTTTTTGTAGACTTGAGTAATTCTCAGTATGGTCGTCCAATACTAACGCTTCATAGGGTGTTGTTCTATTCTCCGCCCCAGTCGGTGACTGCTCGAATGGCCTCGTCAAGGCACTTGCGAAGGTCTCGACTGGCGAGCCCTTCGCACTCCTCCACGCAACACAATGTGCATGTGAAAAGCGAAGCCCATGTCGGTGACTTGAACGGAGACATGGAGGGAGAATGGAGCGAGCCACCTCTACGGGCACCAGCACCCAGCTTTGAAGACTACAAAGGGCTAGAACGGCATGGTGTACTGGAACATATGGCTCCTCTAGGAAGTTTCCCGGGTCAGAAGGTTAAGACTAGACTGAAGCACCACGAGCCTTCGCGGAGGATAGCACATTTGAAGAATGGGGAGGTAAGAGGGGCAAGGGAAGAGGTTAATACTCCAGAACCGGCACCATCACTTGGAACAAGACGCTCTGAGCCCCGCCAAACCGAAGAAAGACTCGGGAAGATCTCTTCATCTCGAGAGGTAGACCATGATGCCGACTATAACCCAAAGGGCGCTGCAAAGACTACGATGACCAAGGCAGCTTCAACACCAGCGGCACCTCTCGGAACCCCAACCTCACGCACTGGTGTCGGGCAAACACGACTACAGCAAATAGTCGAGTCAGCTATCGACCGATCACGAGAGCTTGGAGACCCTGCACTCGGTATCGCATTGAAGCAGCTCTACGAGGAAAGCCTGCGGAACAGCGTGGTAGCCGATCTTCTTGAAGCTGTGCTCTCTCAAAAGCCAACGTCGCAACAAACTGCTGAATTTCAAAGCTATATCAAAGCTGCGAGGAAGCAAATTAGATCTACTGATGATCCAGCGAAGCACTGTAAACATCCAGCATCAAAGTCAATCTCGAACTCTCCAAGTGCCAAGAATGCCAGAGTGGGTGTCGCACGCCACTCTGCTACACCAAAGGACCGAGCCAGTGTACCTACCCTCCACAACCATCTTCCCAACTCCAACAACCGAATTTCGAAGCCGAAAAACTCTAACATGGAATTGAATGGAACTACGTTCAAAGAGGAGCGCCCATCGAAACGAATAAAGCGTTCGAAGAGTGCGTCTAGTGACTCGTCTCTCTCGTCACTGAATTCCGCTGTCGAAGATTTTGCTCCCACCATTGAATCTTCACTGCCCAGCGGAGCTAACCCTGCCATTCATCAAGGCCTTGATCAAGCTAAGCAGAAACCCACGATTGGACCAAGATTAGGATCCTTCTCTACGCGACCTATTGATTCATCTGTCAGGAAGCCCATCACCCAAGCCAGCCATCTAACGCCTGAAGACCTTACTGCGAGACGTAAAGAGAAATTGATGCAGAATTACCAAGACTACGTTGTCGGACACAGCAAGGTGCGAGCAGACCCGAACCCATTAAGCCAGCCCGATTCGACTCCTACTTTTGCTGCGCTGTCGGCGGACGTACAACAAGCACGGTTACGGAATGGTGCCAGCCAAAGGAATAGGAAAGATGAGCCCGACTACCTCGAGTCGCCAACATCTTCCGCTTATGGTGAACTTCTCATTCCGCCGCCGCCAGGTGTATCCCGAGGGGCCACACCGAATCAGTTGGGTCGTCCATTAAAGGCGGTCAAAAAAGCTGCACGAATCAAGACATCGTAAGTGCTAACGAAACTGGCCGAGTTCTATTGTCTAGCAAGTCTTGGAATCTTATTGTTCTGCGCTGAAACACATTGGATGTTCATGAGTGGATGTCGGTCTATTGTCAAAACACTTGTCTTATTGTTTCGCAACACCAGCCTCCCCCTATCTTCTGCCTTCAGATTTTTCCTATTTAGATGTTTCATTGCAACGATTACCATCTCAAGGTTGTGTTTGGGATTCATACACACAACGGAACATTCATCCACTACTGCATTCCAGTAATCTGCGCTGGCCGCAGTATCTACCTTTTCTCTTGCTCCTTCCATTATCCCGTGTTCAGATTCATCTGCAGCGATCGCATTTTCTTTTCATTGAACATGGCTCCCAAACGCAAAGCGACTGACGCTGGATCGTCCCTTAGTCCTCTTAAGAAACGCAACGCTGTCACCGCTGGAATCGGTCGCGCAGCAGAGTCAGAGAGCAACGGCATCGGTTTCGGTTATTACGGTCGCACTGATGATAGGGAAGACGTAAGCAAAACCCTTCCTGTATTCCTTGGTTCTTCATGCCCTTTTCGCAGCTCCAGTGTACATCATACGGTTGATACCTTGTCACTTTTCAGTCTGCTCCAACGTCTGAAGTGACACACACTCTAATTCTCACATAGAAACAAAACTCGGATGTCTGTACATCTTGTGGTGGGCCCGGCGAGCTTGTTTGTTGCGAGGGATGTTGGCGCGCCTTCCACCATTCGTGCTGGGACCCCCCTCATGGTAAAGAAAACCTTCCTGAGGGCGATTTCTATTGTTACAAATGCCGCGAGCGTCGCAACCTATCTCCGAACGCAACACCACCTGGAGCCTTGGGCGGGCTGTTTGGTGACCTTGTCCGAACAAACCCAGTAGCTTTCAACCTTTCAACTTCTGTCAGAGACTACTTTGAAGGAGTCAAAACTGGCGAGGAGGGCGAATACGAAGAGGCCAGCACCGTCAAAGCAAACAAGTAAGCATACGTCCTTCATGCAAATCCTGTATTGGCAGATCGTCTGACCATTATACAGAGCACGTGCTGGATACGAAGAAGTTGCCAACAATTTCAAACTTCGGGATAACAAGGACAACACGGTCATTTGTTTTCGATGTGGCAAGTCTGCCTTGGACCACCATGAGATTGTTGGGTGCGACTATTGCAATCTGTACTGGCACCTGGATTGCATCGATCCTCCGCTTGCTGCTCCCCCGGTACGGCGCAACAATGGTCGGCCTCGCTTTACATGGATGTGTCCTAACCATGTCGAAAACGAGCTTTCAGGCCTCGACCCTTCACTCGTCAAAGGCTCCAATCAACTTCAACCAGACAGCAGCCGCTCATACAAAATTCGTCGCCCCAAGAAAGCCAATGTGGTCACCCCAGCTGTCCGTCGTGGCCTCAAGAACAACGGTCTCATCGAGATCGAGCTTGATGCCAGTGAGGAGGAGACCAGGATCGAGAAGAACGAGAAGGGAAAGGTTATCTATCGTTACCACGAGAATGGTATCAAGCTGGACTTCATTCACAAGGCTAAGCTGTCAGTCCGATGACCCTCTTCTTCAAAATTCCTATTAATGAAAATTCCAGAGCCCGTGAACAAGCCGCTCAAGCGAAGCAAGTGCTGGCACCGGTTCAGTCTCGCGCCTCACAGGTTACTCGCGCCCCTACCACCATCAAAGTCAGCAAACTCCAGCAGGCATCTTTTGAGAAGCGCCCCTTCTGTGAGCGTAAAGCTGCCTTGAACCTCGCACAATTGGCCCAGTCTGATGCGACGCTCAATCCAGACAGTCTCAAGAACCTCATTCGTACACTCATTGTAAGCTTTTGACTGCTGAGCTTTTGCGGTGCGTGCTAACGTATGTTTTCAACCAGGCTGAGGCACCTGCTGGGGTTGAGAGTCTTTACAATTCTGGAGCTGCTCCCAATGCCACTCCGAGTGAGCAGGAGAAGCAGGATCTACAGGCATTGATTGACTTGGCTCGCCGGCGTTTGGATGGTACCTCCTGAACGAAGGTAGTTCTCGGTGTCCTACTGCATTTGCATGGCGTCACCTCCTTTTGGCTACACGCATGCATAGAGGGTTGTGGGATATCATGGGCCTCAAGCTCTTCAGGACTCGCCGGCTCATCAGCATAGATAGCGGGGTTGTACTGTGTTTACGGCTTGGCCCATTCTTCCATGGCCGCTCATGAGCAGTCCTTCTCTCATACTGATTAGAAAGACGGATTTCATGGCCGCAGTCTGGCCACTTGTACGGTGGCAAGTCATGCAGATAGCTCGAACCAATTTACGCGTGCAATTTATTGAACGTGAGGGGCATCACTAGCATTTCCAATGCGTGGTGGAATATTTAGCATGTAAACCAGTAGCAATCAGAAATCTAGGGCAGTTCAATACTGCTCCAAAGTTCATACTCGTTTCGCTCTTCTCTCAGCACATCCACCCAAAAACACCTGGCTGTGCTAGATTGGCTTGACCCCCATGAGCCTCTAGAGGATGGTCTCTGGTGCAGCGCTGATTGAAGTATGTAGGGAGTAAGCAGCTTCGCCTTGCAATGTTGAGGGTCAATGGCTAGGAAGGGTAGGTATGCTCATTAGCTCGTAAGAAGAGAGGTTAGACTCATAAGCGCTAGGGCGTCATGTCGATGCCGGTCTCAACATTCGGGCAAGTGGACGTTGAAACTTGGGAAATTTTAGGGTCAAGATGCAGACTTTTGGGAAAGGGGTAGAGAAGTCCCAAAGTGCAGTGGACACGAGGTGAAGGATGAGACCTTGAATGGGCTGCACAAGCTATGGCATGTTTGTCTTGGAAAACGTTTCAGCGATGGTTGTATCCCGGACGAACTGGTGAATTTTAACGTGACCAAGTTTTACAATAGCTATATTTCGATATTTGCCTGTGTGTTAGAGCAAAAAAGCAGGCTATGCAAGATGACATGGTACTCGGGTACATATCCATCAACCTCGCTATCCATCCACAGAAACATGCCTTGATATGCACAGTGAACGCCGGGCTAAAACCGACAGAATGATAATCGTCCCATCTACCTCCCCTTTGCGTGCTTCTTACCCCCTTTTGCATTCAGAGCATCCTTCTTCGCTTTCGGCGAGGGTTTGGGCGAGGGCTTCGGAGTCGGTTTGGCGACTTCCTCTCCCGCTTGCTCTTCAGGTTCCTGCTCACTTGTACCATCACCGTCAACTTCCTCGCCATCCTCGTACTTCCATACAGCAACCCCTTCCCCCATTTCCTCGTCATCCTCGTCATCCTCCCTTTCTTTATAGGCCCCGCCAGTCGTTTGCACCCTCCCACTTCGCCTTCGTTCACTTGCTGGCACCACCTCCTCGCTACTCTTCCTCTTTGTCTTCTTTGGTGTCTTCGTCGTCGTGGCAGCCGACTTGACTTTCTTCTCCTTGGGCGGAGCTTTTCGTATCGGTATTTGCTTCGAACGTTTGCTTTCCCTACCATTGACCTCATGATCCCCCTCACTCCTTCGCTTCTTGCCCTGCGAGCGTGCAGCCCGCATGCTCGTTCTCACCAAGTCCTCGACTCCCTCTTCAACGCCCTCAGGGAGATAGTTTTTCTCCGCGATCTGCTGAGCCTCCTCGTGATCCTTGACCTCCGTGTACAGGCTTATCGGCAGGCGCACCTTGCCTGGCATTGTTTGAATATTCCAGCCATGTGCGTCTTCATATTTGCGGATGGTGAGTTGGGCAAGGTCACTGAGATGGTAGAGACTGTTATCGCATGCTGGCGAAGGATCAATGGCGTCGCGGGATTGCTTGACCCTCTGTGCGATGTGATAGATCATTGAAAGATTTTCCTCGGTGGCGACGGGCTGTAAGTAGTAGAGCAAATATCGCGTGAAATCGACAAGATCTTCGGCTGTGTTATCATAATCAGGGTGGTGAGCTAGCAAAGAAAGCAGATGAGCGAAGACAGATTCCATGACTATGCTTGCTTTAGATGAGGGCTGCTGGGCTTTGAGCGTCTGGAAGGCTGCGGTCCGACTGCGAATCCAGGTTGTATTATCAGATCTCAGCGAGGCACTGGGTTCGAAGGCGAGGAGGAAGGGAATGGTATAGAAGCGCTGTGGGAGTTTCTGTTGCCCGAGGTACTTTTTTAGCCGTTGCAAAAAGGAGGAGCGGACATTGAGAACGGGGTCTTGAGCTACCAAGGCAAGGGCGTTGAAGGCGGTGGGAGTGAAAAGGGCGTCTGTATGTTTTTTGGTGCATAACTTGAGGCATAGGCAGGCGGCGGTGAGACGAAGTCGAGATTTATGTGTAGATGGTGTGTTGTCGGCGCTTGATACCTCGCCACTCTTGGTAACAAGGGTCGAAAGAAGCTTGTAGACAGGATCCGCCATCTCCGAAAGGGTATCGGGCTCTGGATGAGAGCGAATGCGGTTCACTAGGATCTTCAAAGCCCAGCATTTTGCTTCACATTCTGTGTCCAAGCTAGATGACCATGAGTAGGATTCAGGGGTGTCTGTAGATTTTGTCCGGACCTGAAGTAAGACCTTTTCGATTGTGATTTCACTGACGGCATCACTTTCTTCATTGGCCTGGTGGGGCGCAAGCAACATGAGCTGGGAGAGGGCGGCCAGACGAGCGAGAGATCCTTCCTCCCCGTACTCGAAGCCATTGACGCACTTGCTGACAAGATCTTTCGCCAGCAACTCTTTCTTGTCAGAGGCTGTCATGAGGATAGTGACCGCATGTTTAGCTGCCACTGCTGGAGAGCCGTGAAGTGCGAAACTTGTCATTGCTTGTACAAACTTCCGGTCTTGGGGGATCTCATCCGCGAACTTCGAGGCATAAGAAGCGCACGCTTTCAGATTATCTACTGCTCCTGGGTCATTTGTCTTCTTTGAGTTGGGGGCTCCTTCTTGCAGTATCATGCAGATCTCCTGGACGTGAGCTTTCAGAATTTCTGGCTTTCGAGTGGAGATCTCTCTGAGCAGCTCATGAGCGGTCGTGGCCAAAGATTTGTCGTCGGTTCTTGAATACTCCATGATAGCTGCGACATGGCTCTTATTGTACACGATGAGACTGACTCGATAAAGAAGGGGAATGATGATGTTGAGGAGTTCCTGTGGTGCGGTAGCGGATTGCTCAATGCGCTTCGTAAACTCTTTCTATGACAACCGTTACTTCGGCCGGAGCTGTCTCTAGGCTTAAGGGTCAGACTTACTATAGCCTTAACCACAGTTCGATAATCGCTTTCTGGCGCTATGCAAAAGCGTATCAGCTGATAGCTACGGCGGTCGTGCATCTTCGCAAATTTCCACAGACTCTCGTTGACTTTCATTGAATCTGGTAGCAATCGTGCAAAAGTATCGATGAGTCGTGCCATGTGTTCCTTGACCAGCTTCTCATTTTCGTCCATAATACCGCCCTATGGCACTTATTAGCCATGGCCGACAAAGGGTTTGACGAGTGAACCTACATTGTAATCTTCACAGCGCTCCAGGTAGGCTGTCATGACTTTTGCTAGCTGATTTTGCCGAGTCTGGATGGCAAAGAATACTTTCTTAGCCCTCTCATCGAGGTCTCTTACAAGTAAGAGTATTCTCTCTGTCCTGATTTTATCAGGTTCAATGATGTCTATTTCCACGCCCCCATTCGTTTGGCGCTTCTTGGCCTTTTGCGAACTTCCGTTTGCAAGCTTCGCACCTTTCGCCTTGATTGGCGGATAGCTTAGTGGAAGAAGTTGCTCGTACAGAGCATGATCAAGCAAAACCATAAGATCCATGTCATTAGCGTAATATGTGTCCAGTATCTTGGAAGGGGCTGCGCCGATGGTCGAAATCACTTGCTCTTCCGCAGCCGCCACGGCTCCAAACGCAACACCCCATAGAGTGGCCAGAACCCTCATTGCCTCCACTCGGACAGCATGCTTTCGGTCACGAACTCTTTCAGCAAGCACTGCGAGCACTGATCCTGGCTTGTCTAAGCCGCCAGATGATCCCAGCTTGAAAACTACCTCTCGAAGGCTAAATGTTCCCACAACCTTCACAGCTGCGATACGCACTTTCTCGTCGGCGTCGCCCATCATCCTCGCAAGATCTTTGATGAGACGATCTTCTTCCTGTTGAGCAAGGCCAACACCGCCGGCTGAAGTAGTTAAGATTCGTCCAATGCCTGTGGTCCAAGCGGACCGGATCAAGGGTGATCTATCATGACTCCTCCCTAAGAAGCTAGTGTACGCCTGAGCGTAGGTCTGAGGAAACGGTTGGGGTGAAGAAGGCTTGGTCATAACGTTAGGATTGATTGTCGACTCTGCTGTGTCAGACAAATCAATAGGTGGATACGCGGCAGGGTCCAGTATCGGTGGTGGGGGCAACCCCGCCGCTCCTATGCCTGATATGATATCTCCAAATGTTTCTGTAGCAAGAGAGCGTAAATGCACGTTCTCGGCAGATAACTCCGCCTCCAATTGAGGAATAACATTCTGTAGCACCGCAGGACAGGCACGCCACAGCTCTCGGAGTAACTGGTGGACCTTATATAGCTCCTTTAGATCCTCCTCTGTAGGACCATTCCCATTATCCATATCAGAATCATCCATATCATCACTGACCCTTCGATGTGATGTCTTCTTGCTTGTTCTGATGGCTGCCGAGGATGATGACGCGTCGACTATCACATCGTTGAAGTACTGGCTGACATGTCTTGCCATCTTCTCTGGACAAGATATGCAGATTGTCTTTGCCATGGTGTACGCTGGCGGCAACTCCTTTAGCGTCAACGTCGACTGTTTTTCGTCCAATGTCGCAGCATGCTTCTTGCCCTTCCCAGCACTCCCATTGATTGCGCGAGGATCTGTCCTGAGGAATTGGGCGACTATCACATCAACAACTTCTGAAGGTAAGGTTGCAGATTCGTCGACCATGGTCACAAGTACCGAAGTCATGTGAAATTCGACGTTCTTACCCAATTGCTCGCCAGTAGATGTTTTTGGGGAGCCGGCCAAGATGTCGAAAAATGAGGTGAAGAGGTGTATCATCAATGGCTCCGATGACGGTATATCTGTGAGTAAGACTATACTTTTGACTTGCGACAGAGACGTCAGCACGTATAGATGCTGCTGATTGTACGCGTTCGAAGGGTCTGAAAGCGCCGGGAGGATTACTGTGATGAGCATGTTGAATATGTCCTAGACCACTGTAAGCTGCAACGCTCATTTTCCCGGTCCCTCTCGCCGTGTCTGCTGACCTTGAGCTGTTGCCCGGTGTAGGGTGCATCCGGGGCGCACAGTCTCAATATATCGACCAAACAGCATGCCGTCCAAGCCTTGACACCCTTGTCCTTGTGCGCTAGTAAGTTTGGACTCGCAAGATCCTTTGCGACCCTGGTGAAAGAGTCTCGTTCGTTCTCTTCCTGCTCCATGTCCCTCATCTCCTTGTGCAAAGCTTGTAACCGTCGCAGTAGATCCGCAATGGCGATAGACTTCCCAGCGCGCCATGATAGGGACTCTTTGAACTGTAGGCCGGGCATGTTACCCTGCGGTAATTCCACTTCCATGATCTCGGTGGCTGCGGAAGCCGTTGTTCTCGTGGGTATAATTGTGCCCCTTCTCGCTATGTCTGCAGCTTCCTTACATGTTGCTTGGCGCGTTTCACCGCGTCCTCGGATGCTTCTATACCTCAGCCAATGTCACGTCTAGCGCATGTAATAATACACTTAGTATGACCAGACATACACAGACAAATTCTATGTTTTCGATACCGCCACGCAAGCACGCAAGAAATTGAGGATTAAACGTATATTCTTAATAACTAATATTATTTCGATTCATCTATACTAGAATACTAAAACGTTATAATAAAGCTAATAACTTCTACCACGAAAAATACTTAAAGATGTAGGTAATATACGGGTAAAAATGGAACTAGTGATTATACTTGTATTTACACTTAGCGCTGGCTGAGGTTCAAGTCTGAACACCGAGATTTAACCGGATACTGGAGGCTTTCTACAAAAATCAAGACTTTAGTACTATTCTACAGCTTTATAATGCTGATTTTATATGCTAACCACTTGTTTCAATGAGCACCTTGCAGCGTCAAGGAGTTCCGGTAATAGGAGATCGAATTTTCTCCTGCTGTTCTATACACTATTTGAAAGCATACAGTTACCGGGATGTTTAGCACTCTCCTCGCTGTTATCCTCCTTTCTCCCTGTGCTCAGGTTTCTTCCTCATTCTATGACAATCCTGAGCAAGACCATCCTACGGCAGACGAACTTCACAGAAGATGGGACATTGAGGTATTGTTGCCCGGCTATTGCTCTACCTTTTCTACCTGATGTTTGATCTTACTTAGTGGGGATTTTCGGGAATATCGAGCTTTGCCCACTTGAGACATGTAAAATGTTTGATTGATAGAGACATGCTGTTGTAAGTGAGCCTCAATAATGCTATTTATTCTGCTTCATTGCATTGAACCAGTCGGCAGCGATATCGGAATCATAGGTGCTCCTTTTGATACAGCTGTCAGCTACAGGCCTGGTAAGCCCGCACAACCCTCTTGCCGAGTCTTTTCTTGTATCCTGCAGTCTGCAGTCTTACCGCCATACTAAGACAGTAACTACGGTGCGCAATGGGGGTGGGGTGGCAATTCACCCTGAGCAGGGATATCTCGTAGTGCATCATAGGTTCATATTAAGCCTATTGCGTACCTATTCCAGCCCGAGATAATGGAATCGATAGAGGTCGCCTCTAAGCTTCGGGGTAATTGGGGGCCCCCACCCGAAACCCCAACCCAAATTGGGGCTTCAAACCCCATTGCGCAGCGAGACTGCAGGCTGTAGACCCCCAAAGCAGAGAACATCCAAGCTCAATCTCCTCCCAGGCGCACGCTTTGGACCGCGTGCAATCAGAGCCGCGTCCGCTCGTCAGACCTCCTTCCGTGGCTTCAACCCTCGCCGAGGCCTGAATCCATACACTTCAGCTTATACAATCCTTGACTGCGGGGACATTCCTATAACACCTTTCGACAATGCCCTTGCCCTCCAACAAATGACATCTGCCTTCCTCGAACTCGGTTCCCGCGCTCCAGCATTCACCCATTCGGCCAACCCAAAACCCAAGTTGCTCACACTGGGTGGCGATCATAGCATTGCTCTTCCAGCCCTCAGGGCACTTAACAAGATCTATGGCGGACCAATCGCTGTACTACACTTTGACGCCCATCTCGATACCTGGCGTATGTACTTTCATTGTCCATCTTTGTTTTTAGGCGCTAGAGGTTGAGTAGAGAGACGTGTCTTCGGAGTGTCTGCTCTCTAGACGTCGTCCGTAGGGCCTCTCTAGGATCCTTAGATAAGTTAACACTGACTCGGAAATGTAACCCAGACCCCGCAAAGTATCCTTCTGCTTGGCCATCTGCTCAGAGCGATTTCAACCATGGAAGCATGTTCTGGATCGCTTCCAATGAAGGACTGATCCTGAATGGCTCCTCCGCCCATGCAGGGCTGCGAAGTCGTCTTATGGGGTGGGAAGATTATGAAGATGATGAACGCCAGGGTTTTCTGCGCATCTCGGCAGATGATATCGACGAGATTGGCACGGCAGGCATTGTGAGCGCGATTTTAGAGAGAATCGGAACAGATACGCCGACATATTTGAGTTTGGATATTGATGTGCTTGATCCGGGCCTGGTCAGTAGAGCGCTATTGTCACCTTCAGAAGCCACGTTGAACTCTGACTATCAACAGTGTCCGGGGACAGGAACGCCTGAACCAGGCGGCTGGACGAGCCGTGAAGTAATAAGAATCCTTCGGGGTCTGGAAGGGTTGAATGTAGTGGGTGCGGATATTGTCGAGGTGGCGCCTGCCTATGACGGAACAGGCGAGCAGACGGCATTAGTTGCAGCGCAGGTAGGGTTTGAGATACTGAGCAGCTGGGTTGGGCGCGGTATGAGCGAGGTACAGAAAGCGAAAGGTAAATGTGATAAAGACGAGCTATGATGGTTTTGTCCAAGGTGTACTTCACGAGCTAGAAAGTAGGCGTCAAATACTCGTAGCGGTATATCGTGTATTCGTTCTGCGGCCAACGTGCTCCTTCAAGAGGTTGGCCGTAGTCGTTCTGTTCTGGTGCTATTATAGCAGGCTCCCTGCAAGGCCTGGAATCTTTGGCATAATATCGCCAACCCTGCGACGTCCTTTTCCTCTGCCTACCCATTCTCTTCTCTTCTTTTCCTCCTCTTTCTTCGTTATCCTCGTTTTCCTCGTTTGTAACCTGAAACAAAGCGATTATATTCTTGCGAAGGTAGATTTACTGTCTTGAAATTGATCGATGTGGTGATAATGTTGGCTGATGCTCAATGAAGTGTATGCGATCTGACGCATTTCTTGGTTTCCCTCACGGTGAAGGTATGAAGGAAACCGACGACGGTGAGACACGATGAGTATATGAAACGAGTGGATGACAAACTTACAGTTCTAGTCCCTATCTTTCCAACAGACGGATATCCCTCTCCATAATTGTCGAGGTAATCTGATAGCATGGTTATTTAAAAGCGAGTTTATTAAAGGGCGAAATGTGGCTGTAACAAGACCGTTCGTAAGCGAGACCATATGGGAAAGGATCCGGGAAAGGCATTTCTCAGTGGAGCCACGCCATTGGTGATGTGAAAGCATTTGCAAAGCAAATTGTGAATCCATGCGCTATCTAGACAATCCGAATGCCGATACAAGCAAACATGTGGCGGCCATGAGGATTGGGGTGCGGCAATTGGGCTGGTGATGTCCGCAATAGGAATAGGGTTGTGGCACCTAAGAGTAGTTGTGCAACTACGACAGCTGGTCCTGCGACTTGTCATGCGATGTTTGATCTTGAGGATAGCCATGCGATCGTTGGTTGTGGATGAATGTGCGACAAACGAGTTATTGGTTCGAGAGAGGCCAGTAGGAAGCTTTCGTATATGTTGAAAAGGTTATTGACTGCGATAATGGTTAGCTGCCTGGCTGTAAAAATAACCGTGGGAAACAGATTTGGAGACTCAAAGTCTTTGAGCAGTATAAACCTCTGCAATGTCCCGTTCTCACACAGACTTTTATAGTCACCAAGACTCCTCCACTTTGAGACCCAAAGCCTCGATCGGGACAAGCTTTCGCAATGTCGCGCTTTTCACACAGACTTTATAGTCACCAAGACTCCTCCACTTTGAGACCCAAAGTCTTTGAACAGTACAAACTTTCGCAATGTCCCGTTTGCCACACAGATAGTCACAATGACTTGTTTGACTGAACCAAGTCGTACGATCAAGGTTCAATCCAGTCGCTCATGCCCTCATTCTTTTGGGATTCTCTGAACGTAATACCTTGCGTTGATCTCAAGGTGTTTTCTGGATATGTTTTAGCATGCACGTACTGTTACTTCGATATGCACAGTCGGTGCAATTGCAGGCTCTGGTCTCATGGGTGACGGATTTCTCCCCTTCCGCTCTCGTGAGAGGCTATTTGCGGACATTTTCCACTGAATCATCAAACCACTCAGCTCTCCTTCGAAACTCATTCTCACATTCCATCCAGATATTCTTTATATAGGCTACACGAGAAATCTTTCGGCCTTCAAGGTGGCATTCCGGTCCGTGTGGGCAATCGCCCTTATAAGGGTCATTATGACAACGCAACCGAGCCAAGTTGACATGCTTTGGCTCGATAGTGACACTTTTGGGGTTCGTATCAGTATTAAACCCATTCAGATGTGAAGTCACAATGTTCCCCTGCAGATGCATACTATACCACACATGTCTCGTGATATAACATGCGGCCAGCATAGACCATTGAGCATTATTGACGGTCGAGCTATGACGTAAACCTCCTTCATCACATCGGAAAGCTAAATGCCTTGCGATACCTGCCCTTTTCGGGGTAGAGCGATTCCGATTCGTGATCGCCAGGACCCATTCTCGTGGCCTTGGCAAATCGGCCAGAGATTTGCATGTGTCTGAAGGTTCCTCATCATAAGCCCGGCACTGCTCAAGCCAATCCGGTATCAGTTGGGAATCTTCAAAGGCCGCTCTGACAGCGGCGACGTCACCCACAATGATCCAGGCCTCACGGGCAAAGTCTGACGCCATCTGGTCCCTTAACTTGGCATCCTCAAATATCTTCAACTTACACAGCATCTCACAACTTCGAGAACCAGGTCCTGTCCCGTATCTTGCACTGAGTTTGTCCTCGATTGCGACGTACTGGTCATGGAACTCCTGCTAGCCTACGGGGAACCATTCCTGGGAGGTTTCTCGTTGAATGAGCTTAGTCCCGGGAGCACTGAGAGCTTTGAATTTGGTGTTGCTGTAATCACCCTCATCCCACGCGTCAGCCAACTCAGACTCGTCGGTTTCCATCAAGGGTTGCAGATCATACGAGTAGCCATTTGTCCATTTGAATACAACCCGTGAGCTCGTCAATCCTTCCTCAAGTTCTTCGTCGTCTTCAAATGGCAGTGCGCCCAGTCTGTTTATTGGCATGAATGAATGGACCCGTCGTGATGACGGTTGCGGAGGCGGTAGCCCCGATGACGACGACGGTCGGGGTGGTGGTGTTGGTGGCGGCGATGGTGATGGAGCAAGGGGTGCTCCGATTTCCTTGGCAATACCCTTGACCATATTCATACGCTCCACCAAGGGATCCTCGATGGATGCAGGATATTCCCCATTAATTCTGTGAGCTATGGAGCGGATGAGAAACAAACCACAGTTGTAACTATCGGCCTGCCGTGGAGATTCCTGAAGCGTCCATGTCCAAGAAGTTCCCCGGAATCAATCGTTGTTATTCCTTTCGAGGTTTTCGAAGCATTGGATGATCTCCGACCCGAGTATGGCATTGCGTTCTTCTCGAATTTCGTCCTCGTCCAACGAGTCGTACAGTTCCAGTATCCCGGTGTTCTTCGCAGCAACTGCTAGAATCCAATGGCGATTCCTGCAGATGGGCAAGAAAAGGGTTTGTACTTCGGCGCGCACGGGACATTGCGCGTCCTGAAACGATAAAATATACTGAGTCGTCGCGGGTGTCAAGCATGCCATTGTTTCACCCTCATCCGCCCGAATCTCGAGGCTTGACTCGGTGAACAATTGAATGATCTGATCCGTCAGATATTCGCCGTCCATTAACGAATAAAGATCCATGATCCACACAGAGGCACCTTTCAATTTTAGCTCCTTGACGCCGGAGCTGGTCATATGATCCACGATTGCTTGGAAATTGCACGCGATTGGATCCAGTCGGCTCAAGGCTTCTTGAAACCTCTTCTTTATATTCTTCTCCTCTTCATCAAGGCCAGTTGATTGCATAGTCGAATCCTCCTGCTCATTGGGTAACTTAAATGGCGAGGAAGGGAGCACCGTGGTATCCATAGTGTCCTCATCCGGAAACGGCATGGTCGTATCCACAGTGTCCTCTGGTCCGTCCTCTGGTCCGTCATCCAGGGACATGGGCTCGTAGATTTCATCACCAAATACTTTAGCAACGATGGGCTCGTTAATCTCGTCAGCTGGCTCATCAGGTAAAATACGCCCCTCATCAGAACTCTCACTGCAAGGATGTCAGCGTCAGTTTGCAATGGTGCCAAAACGCCAAGATGATATACATACTCGCTGCTGATTTCCATAAAATCCACGGGGTCCTCCGTGAAGATGACCTTATTATCAAAAATCTTATTGTTTAACTGCCGTAAACAACGCAGACAGTTTTTATAACCTTCGTTAGAATTTTGAAAAACAACCCTGGGGGTGCCTTTCAGAGAATGTAATAAAGTGCAGTCACACAGAGTAGATGATTCTCCAAAGATTATGATGAAAGTATGCTTTTTCAAGATAGATTGTGCTCTCCCAGATTCTTGTTGTAGAATGAAAGTCGAGCGGAGAAGACTTTAAACAATGTGCGATAGAGACGGAAGCTAGCGATGGTAATGGTAGCTTTCTTACTTCGGACGACCATTCCAAAAATATAGACATGATGAGGCTTGCTTTTACCTTTCTCAAGGTCTCTCAATCCGTTCTGGATAGGAGTTCTTTAAGAAAGGCTTGAGATGCTTGCTCTCGTTGTTGCTTATCATAGAGGTCTCCCAACCTATTCTAGGTAGGAGATCCTAGAGGAATCGTTCGGTATACAGCTGCTCTGTCTTCAGATGCTTTTAATGTTACTCACTTTGGAGGCCTCCCCATCCATTCTGGGCAGGAGGCCTTCGTGAAAGGTTAGGCACACAAACTCCCAGTCTCGAACAGTCCGAGAAAAATGCTCCTCACTTTGCAGGTCTTCCAGTCCCGTTCTTGATAGGAAACCTTCATGAGAAGCTTCAAACATTGTTGCGAATAAGACATTAGGATCTGACGTGGTTTCCAGGATGCATCAAACATCTTGTCGCTTCATCATCACGTCACGATGAAATCCGCGTCCCGGCGTCAGAACAGCGCCCTCACATGATTCATATTTGGAAAAGGAGTTCGATTGCATGCTTCCAAGATCAATCGTCGTTGAAATTGAGCGATCCCAACGACCCGTTAGTGGTGTGATTTGTTGGTCGTTGCCGAGGCCCAATATAATGCGCCGGTTTGTGGCGCAGGTACAAGTGCCTTACCTTTGCATACGCGAATCTTTATCTAAGATTGCGCACCGTGGGGTACAGTAGTGGACCATCACGAACGCGTGACTTTCTCCAAGCCTGGCGATATCGAGCCAGAAAGTTCTGAAGACCCAATGTGAGGAGGTGCGCAACATCGAAAAACCCTCATTTGAACTTCATTTGAGAAAGTTGCTGATTCTTCTTGTCAGCAGTACATTCCGCCTTACCGGTACCTCTCTTATCCGCCACCATCTTTCAACGCCTCGTCACATCTTCTGTTCCCTTTGCCGAACCCGCGTTGAGTGGAGAAGCAAAATTACATATGTACTAGGGATTGAGGAGGAGATGAGCAAACCACACACTTTGACTGTATATAGGGATATTTTATGCAGCTCACCGCGGGGTAGCTATTTAATACCGCTGCGGACTTTTGTTCAGGTCAACATACGAGGATCCTCGGCAGCAAGCTCTTCAGTGGACTGAACCTCGAAGAATCCACACTTGAACAATTTTTATCAGAATTTCTAATCATCCCTCTTCTTGGTGGTGTCGATATCTGACGAGGTAGAACCTGGCCTTGGACGGGAGATGTAAAGGAGGAGGAAACGTACAAGGATACCCGAGATCGGCTGGAAGGGACTCTGGAGGAAAGCCCTCATCATCGACGATCCCCATCATACCCACTCCATCGCCGCACATTTTCCTTATCCGCCATCACCTCCTGTAGCCATTCAGATTCAGAAGGAGGGATAGCACATTCCGTTGATCATGTTACTCACCGACTCCTATTCTTCCTGTATGTACTTTATAACAAGAGTACATTATACAGCCTACCGCGGTATGTTTACTCAACGCCGACCGTTCCTCGAATCGACACAGCGGAAAATTCAGAGTATTGAAGTCTTCCCTTGCTCGACGGACAGTATTTCATGAAGTTTGCTGATCATAATGTCGACATAATAGCATATTCCCCTTCGAACTAAAAAGAACCTATTCCATGAAGGGTTGTGAAAGAGGAAATTACACCATATTGGATCAGAGAAGGAATAATCGGTTTCGGGAGAATATGGAACCCTTCATTCTAAATCTCCCTGCCTTTCTCTCAACCCTTCGGGTATTGAATCAATCCGCGCAAGAATACCTCTGTGTACCCTACGTTTATGCCCGAAAGTGGCCTCCTGTGCCGAGTCGATCTTCTTCTGGATATGTTGCATAATCCGTGTATTGCTCACTGTGTTAATGATCATGATGGTGCCAACCCTTACAACCTCTGCTTGAAGCGGAAGAGGAGGGAAGATATATGAACGTTATCGGGAGGAGAGGAAGAGGTATCTACTTTTCGCACTTTGGTACAATTATTTGACTTGCACGAACCACACCGGGAGCTAAAATTTCTGTCAGCTACCGAGATCTGTCTTCCAGCTCCGTTTGTCTCACTTGAAGAAGCCAAGCTAACTCCGAAAACTGCGTAGAGAAAAGAAAACAACAACTGGTTGGACAGGAGCAGACTCAGTGTCCGCCATTGATCGATTACTCGTATCCTACCTTCGCTAACCATAGGACATATTCGACACCAAATTGTTGGAGTAAGAGGAGGAGCAAGGGGAGAAAATAGCAAATCCGTCTCAGAAGAGATAAGAGACCACCACCATCATCGACAATCAGATAAACAGCCCCACGCCTAGCGTTTCGAAAAGGACATTGTATCAGCCATGTACACTAACAACCTCCTTATCATCAGTGTGCTGACGTTACCGATTCTGACAGTTCTCAGTGCCTGTTGAACACAATCGGTTTGAGGAAGCTGGGTGGAGGACTACATCTATGTCGGTGCGGGTTGGAGGAGTAAAACTATACTTGGGTTAAGGGAGCTGAGTGGAGGACTACTGGAACTGCCTTGCAATTGATCCATCCCTGGTACCTTTCCTACCTCCTCACCTCCTTTACTCTCCACCCAGCTCCTTATTCACTACGGCGTATATGAAAAAAATAGATCGGGTTGCATTGAATGGCAAACAGACTAATTTGTTTTGGTAGGTGTTCAGCATTCCTTTGTCTCTAAACGCATTTATTCCGCTATTCTTAGAAGTCTAAGGGATGGGGGAACCAGCACGAAAGAAAGGCTTCTTTGGACGTTTTTAAATTTGAAATGAAAGAAATCCCATGTGATAATGTATTCCTAGCAGAATGGAAAATGGGAGATCGGTGAAATAAGGTATTAGAATGAATACAAGTCTGAATGTTGGGACATGTTTCAGCATGTTCGTAGTGTAGTGGGACAAGAGTAGGTACTTGGACAACAATCGACCTCGCATGTCTGTCGGAGCTGCCCTGCAATGGTGTAGTTCCGCAAAAGACTTCTTCGCCTAGTAGGGTAAGTGTTGCAATGACTGATTTGCGGGCAGCGGGAAAGCTATAACTAAGCAGAAATACTATTTAATAATTGGCTAAGGCTAGCTAATTAATCTAATTAATTAGATATTAAGAATATAAAAAAGAAAATATATAAAGGCGATTATAGATTTTTATATATACTCGCTAAGAGAATTCTATTAGATTCGCTATTATTCGCTTACTCTATTTATAGAACGCTAGCTAGATTAGAGAATTCTTCTTTACTAGAATCAAATAAAAATTAAGCAAAATAATTATCTAATATTAATACTCTCTCTTTACTATTTTATTTATTTAGAATAGACTTAAGACTATATAGATCGAGTAGCTATCTATTTCGCTAATACACTTATAAAGTAAGCGACTTAATTAATATATTAGCTACTTAACTAGCGATATATATAAAATTAAGTCTAATTAATCTATTCTTATAGATCTAATATATGTAGTAATATTAAATATTAATATACCTAGTTTTTTAATAATATTTAGAATTCTTAATAAGAGCTAGATTAATCTTATTATTATTAAATAACTATATAGAAGTATTTTAAAAGCTATAGAAAATAGTTTTACTAATTAATTATTATAGCTAGTATCTAAGAGAGATAGAAAGATAATTTATTTCTATAGAGATAGTAGAGAATAAGTACTTAATAGGTATCTACGCTAGTATTAATATAAGATAGTTTTCTTAACTTCTTCTTCTACTCGAAAGTTACTATCGAAGACTTCAATAACTATCTAATAGCTATCTATCTATGATTTCTATAATAAATACTAATAAATAAAAGAAAAGTTAACGCTCTCGTTAAAAATTATTATATACTAATATAATAAATAATATAGTAAATACTTTAATCTAATAATAGTAATCTTTTTCTTTATAGAAAGCTTTAATAGATTAAAAAAATCTTTCTTAAACGATCTCTTTCTCTCTTCGTAGTCTTTCGCGAAGTAGAAGAGATAGTAATAGTAGATACTTATAGAATATTAGAAATAGATAGACGGTATACTTTCACTATATCGATAAGATCTTAAGTATTAATTAGATTGTTAATCGAATATAAAATATTATATTCGTAGTCTTAGTTTAATTACTTAATTAGATAGTATATTTTTTCGCGAGTAATTTATTTATTTATAATATATTCTAGCTAATACTTATTCTATTATAATTTAATCTTATTTAATACTAGCGAGAACTTAGTATTAATACTTCGTTTATATAAATCTAGTTCTATTATAGTACTAGCTATAGACTTTAGTTAAGCGATTAATATATTAAAATATATATATATAATAGAGAATAGCTATAGTCGATAGACTAAGTATTTAATTTTATTAAGAATCTTAAATAAATCTACTCTCTACTATAATAGCTTTCGATTAATAAATTTTAAAATATTATATTTATAGTATAATTTAAAAAAGATTATATTTTCTATCTTTAGATCGAGTACTAGATACTTCGTATTATATCTTACTTTTATAATAATAGATATAAACATTATAGTATTATCTACTTCTTCGCGTTTATTTAGACGAAGACTAATAAAGTATTCTATAGATAGATTAAGAATAGTAAGTAATATACTAATAATATTCTAAACTAAAGTTATAGTATAGCTTATCTAGAGATAAATAAGTAATAGTATTAATAAATTATTTATAGTAGACTAAATATAGAGTAGTAGCTTATTCTATTCGTTATTTAGTTTAGCGATAAGATAGAAGTATAGAATAATTAACGTTAATACGATTTCATACCTGTTATATACCATCATTACTGATACTTTACACCCCACACCCCACTTCAATCACGTCATAACATCTATCCTCTTTCTTACTTCCTTTACTTCTTTCAAACCGAGACCAAAAAAAAAAAAAAAACAGACTACTTTAGTGACCGAAACAGATTTAGTATAAGGTATCAGATCATCTGATAGTCATTTCCTCGAGACCCTTTTTTGGATCTCTTGTTCTACTCTGCTTGCTGCACTTGCCCTTTTTATTGTTCCCTCATGGCAGCAGAAATACTACCAGACAACTGTGTTTCCACTCCTTACATCAAGATCCATGTGAATGGGGAACATGAGAATGATCGAACATCTTTCTCTTCAGACGCCCCACAAACTGGAGTCAAGAATATCGAATTAGTCAGTCAGACATGGACTCAATCCTCACTCGTTGTCGCTTATCTTGGGTGAGCTTCCCCATTGCAATTGCATCTCTCGTTCCGAATGAAAGAACGTGGAGGGGACAGTTTTGGCTTTTTGATCACTCAATTGGTCCATATATACCACGGTCTCTTGCAGCATCAATACCGTACAAGACTGCCTGACTGCTTCATAGCATCTTTCTCGTGGCGTTCTGTACCTCCCTCGAAGGCCAAACAACAATAAATCTGACCGTGTATGCAACCTCCGCTTTCGCGCAACACTCGCTAGTTTCAACCGTCTATGTTGTCCAAGGCGTGGTCAACGGTGGGTCGTATAAGGCGCCACAACAAGACTCTTCTGATCCCTCTCAGCCGTCGTCAAACCTCCAGTGGCTAAACTCGCAAACGTTTTCGGTCGACTGGAGGCATTTTCCATAAGCGTTTTCATATATGTAGTCGGTTACGTCCAAATGGCTGGCTCCAACAACGTTAAGACTTTTGCCTCCGCTCAGATCTTCTGCTCCGCCGGTTTGACGGGTTTGCAAATACTGATACAGATATTTGTTGCAGACACGAGTGACTTGCTCAACAGGGCGCTATTCTCCAGCCTACCAGATGTTCCGTTTCTGATCACCGTTTGGGCCGGTCCGCCGATTGCGAACAGCCTTCTGGCTCACACCACTTGGAGATGGGGCTATGGTCTGTGGACCATCGTTCTGCCGGCAGCCTTCATGCCGCTCGCTCTTGCACTCTTCTTGAACATGAGAAAGGCGGCGAGGCTGCATCTTCTTTCTCCATCTTCATGGAAGGGCCAAAGCGTCGTCGGAGGTCTTATCCATTTGTGGTATGAGCTCGATATCATGGGCTTGCTGTTACTCTCGGCTGCTTTTGCCTTGGTCTTGATCCCTCTGACGTTGGCCGCAAATGCAAAGGGCCACTGGCACAATGCCAGCATAATTGCCATGATTGTGATCGGCTGTGTCTGCCTTGTCGTGTTTCCCTTGTGGGAGTCCACTCGAAAGCTAGCCCCTCGACCATTCCTCTCACTGCGTCTCCTGACTAACCGCAACGTACTCGCCGGCTGCGGCATTGCCTTCTTCTATTTCGCCGTCTTCTACACCTCGATTCAGCCGTACTTCTACTCATATCTCCAGGTCGTGCAAAACGATTCCATAACGGCAGCTGGCCATATCGTCCAAACCTTTACTTTCACGTCCACCGTAACGGCAATTTGTATATCCGTCATCATCAAATATACCCGCCATTACAAGTTTTATATCACCGCTGGCGCTTGCATCTACCTCATGGGGATTGGACTAATGATACGCTATCGCTCACCAGGTAGCTCGACAGGTCAAATTGTGGGCACACAGATTGCCGTAGGAGTCGGTGGCGGAATGCTTAACGTCCCGGCTCAGCTAGGAGTGCAAGCTGCTGTATCGCACGGCGACGTCGCTAGCGCAACCGCTATCTTCCTTACGATTCTAGAGCTTGGCGGCGCTGTAGGAAATTCTATCTCGGGGGCTGTTTGGACGGCCAATTTACCTGCCAAATTAAACGAGTTTCTGCCCCGAGATGCACAATCGGATGCTGCATTGATCTTCGGTAACCTGACGATTGCGAAGAGTTATGTGCGAGGCAGTCCTGAGAGGTTGGCGATTGAGCGGAGCTATCAAGAGACGATGGACATTTTGCTGATCATCGCCGCTTGTCTTAGCGTACCATTGATTCCTTTGAGTCTGCTTATGAGGAACTATAAGCTGGATAGTATAGATCAGAAAGTCAAAGGCAAGGTCATTGGGCGTGATCGGGTGCAAGACGAAGGTGTGTCAGAAGTCCAAGGGGATGGGCAACCAGCACGAAAGAAAGGCTTCTTTGGACCTTTTCTACATTGAAATGGAAAACAAATCCATGTGGTAAATGTATCCCTAGCAGAATTACTTGAACAGTAACAGAGCAGATTATCGACCTTGCATGTTTTGTCGGAGCTTCCCAGCAATCATGTAGTTCCGCAAAACACTTCTTCGCCTACTAACTTAAGATTGATAAGGTAGACAGATAGGCAGTTGCAAAAGAGGTGCAAAAGCAACGACGCACTCTACAACAGTTGAAGCAGTATGATTGGGAGACATTGCTAGAACAAGGAGACACATCGGGCAGCAAGAAGCATCGCAGAACTGTGTATGTAGTCCGAACTCAAAGCCTATGAGGAGTCTATGAGCCCAAAGTAGAAGGAAAGGCTCTCGGATTGGGAAGTAGCGTTGCATATGCGTCGGGCTTCCCTCGACAACTTGCAGTCTCAACATGAAGCACATTACAGGCCGCAACGAAGCGAGCAAAGTACGTAGCTTATTGCCCGTATGCTGCCAGTCACAACGGCTACCAGTTGATAAAGATTTTCCCAATTTGATGTATCCTGAGAGCGTTATAGAAGGAACATTGGCAACAAATGGATCCCTGCGCGGAAAACCCAAGTTGGCTCGCTTGACAGCACGGGCTACAAAGTCTCTGCAATTCCCACTGCTCTACCTCTGTTCAACAACCTTCTGATAAGAAAACTCCCTCTAGTAATAATATCAGCCTGTATTGAAGACATTTCCAGGTGGTCAGGGAGGAGGATTCTCCAGGCCTCAGCGAAGGGAGCCTGGTCTACCCACCCCGGTGACCGCCCCATTGCCGTAAGTGCTCCCCCCATGGAGGCTGAGCCACCAGCGGCGGAGACACTTCTCAGTCGCCGCTCAACCCTTCCCTACCTAGAATCGTACTCAACAACAGCTCTGACTATTCCCTCTACTTTAGCTGGACCACCTTTCGACGAGCTTTCGGGAGTCCGATCGCGTTGCCAGGGCATATACCCTTGACCCGCCGCGCCCACTACAACTCGCATAACACCACATCCCCTGCTCTGAGCCGCCTCTTCGACATCGCTGCGCTAGGCATTGGATCTGCCTTGTCAAATATCCCATTGCTCTCTTCTCATCCTCAACGCTCGCCGAAGCCGAATCCTGCAACACCTTCATCAGAACACCCCTCAATTCCTGGACTCGATCCATATATCCGAGAAGAGTGAAGCGCAACATGGTCGTAGCTACAATCAAGTATGTCCCACTTCGTACAGTTGGAGCAGGACATGCGAATGGTCCCGCCGAGGAGATTTTGCTAACTCAAGCTCTTCAAGGTGTGTCGTGGTGGGCGACGGTGCTGTTGGAAAAACGTGTCTGCTCATTTCATACACTACCAACAAATTTCCTTCCGAATATGTGCCTACAGTATTTGACAATTATGCTGTTACAGTCATGTAAGTCTGAAAAACATCTTACTATTTTTGAGCGCTAGCTCGACCTTTCCTAAGGTACCCTTTCGAGCGGCAGTGTCTAAGCCCTTGGTGATGAATCCTGACTAATGACGACGCTCCTTTAGGATTGGTGATGAACCCTACACGCTCGGTTTGTTCGATACCGCTGGTCAAGAGGACTATGACCGTCTCCGTCCTCTCTCTTATCCACAGACCGACGTCTTCCTGGTCTGTTTTAGTGTCACATCCCCAGCGTCATTCGAAAACGTCCGAGAGAAATGGTTCCCAGAAGTTCATCACCACTGCCCGGGAGTACCTTGCCTCATAGTTGGTACGCAAACCGATCTTCGCGATGACCCACAGGTACGGGAAAAGCTGGCCAAACAACGCATGCAACCAGTACGCAAAGAGGACGGAGAACGTATGGCGAAGGACTTGGGAGCAATCAAGTACGTGGAGTGCTCTGCATTGACGCAGTACAAGTTGAAGGATGTCTTCGATGAGGTAGGGAAGATTTGTTAATTTCCTATAAATTCGAAGATACCCCCACATCTGCTGATCAGAAATTTTACGTCCAGGCTATTGTGGCAGCTTTAGAACCACCGCCAACTAAAAGAGGTGGAAAGGATGGGAGAAAGCACCGAGGTTGTGTGATTTTGTGAGCTGCGAGAAGAGGGGAACGCTGCCAGAAGGCAGCGGTATTTGGAAGGCATGCCATGATGCCTTAGACGGAGCTCAGCCTGCAGGTTTGATTATGATTCTTGAGACCTTACCAGCCAGTGCTATGAGAGAGCCTCTGGCTCGCAACGAATAGAAAAAGACTTCGCAGTCTGTGCCTGCTGTCTGGTGATACTGATACTTGACTTATTCTCGGTGTCCCTTGTATTCACGCACACAGCTATCTCAGGTCCGGCTCTTGATGGTTGGGTGCACAATTTGAACCACTGGGTTGATGGATCTGGAGGGAAAACAACCACATTCGTGAAGCCAGCGTTAGGTATCATGTCGGATTGCCGTACACCTTCTCAATCCATCAATCGCATTTTGGGGTACGGATTTGGCGTGATAATCAAGAAGATAAGATGCACCGTGGGCCTCCTTACGAAAATCTCGTACACGTAACCAACCTGGGAGCCTGGATTGTGGTCATCGCTACTTAGCCCACCCCAAACACACGAACCCTCCCAAGGTAACGAACCCTAGCCCTGTGTCATATACATTTCGTGGAGACCAGCTTTTAGAAAAGACGGGCTACGATCACCAGTTGCTACCGCCATAGACGTTCTCTCCTCCAGCACAGCCTTCGTCTACCGGCTCTAAGATCTCGAATTTGGTCCCCAAAGCCTCCTTCCCTTCTTTGATCATAGCCTTCAACTGCTGGTTCAATCGCTTTAGATTGGCATCTTCTTCCAATTCTCGTTTTCGCATTTCCGCCGCCTGCCGTTGTACTTCTGCACTCAGTGGACTTTCGCGCGTCAGCGATCTTGGCGATGCAAAAGATGCGGATCGATCGGACCGCAACCCAGGCGAGCCAGCGACAGATGTCAGCGACTGTCTTGAGGCTGGTAGGATTGGTCTTCTTCCGAGCTTAGGTACTGGTTTTCCAGCTGAGGTATTTGATGGGCAAGTTTTCCTTTGAGACAACCGTGAAGGACTCGTTCCACGCGAAACAAGCACCCAGCTGGCACTCATGTCCCCACCCATTCCCTTCTCTCGCCGTATTTTTTTTGCTGCGCGAGGCGGCGTTGTGTGATTTTGGGACATGTACTCTTCTATAAAGTCTTCCTCTGGAAAGCGGCCAGGTGCCAAGCTCTTTTCGAATGGTTTCGACTGATCAACGTCGTCGTGCGCAGCTCCTTGCCATATACTCTGATCGCTATTCGTATACCCTAATGGTGGTTTTATCTTATATCCCTGACCGCCTCCAGCGTAAAATCCCTAGGTAGATCTCGGAGTCAGTGATGCTTCAAGCCAAGAACCTAAGTTTTGACACAATGCTCAGGGGTAAAGAGACCCTTTTGCTACCGCAATATGTCTTACGACTCAGGCTTTGATCGCAAATGAGAGGAAATGACTGCAAAATGTACGAACTTTGAATGCAGTCGTTCTACAAAAATCCCACACCTTGCCCGCCACTTGAACCATGCCGTAGACAGCTTTGCCCAAGCCATCTTGGATTCGCGGGGAGGCGTGCTGCCTTGGACGCCCATTGCTTTCTCTTGACAGTGCAGAAGGAGATCGAGGGAAGTAGCTATCTGGAGCCGACTTGTAGCCCCCAAATCCGCGCACATGTACATCTGGTGAGGTCCGATATCCCCCTTCTTCATCCATGTTCAGGCGTGCCGTTGGCGTATCAAGACCGCCGCCCAGCCTGTATTTGGAAGTGTCACTTGGCGATGCATGTGACTGGGCTTTAAATGGTGTGGCTTGATCTGATAAACCCGAATCATGCCACGATCGTTTTCGGCTTGTGGTCCTGTTGATATGTTGAGCGGAAAGTGAGGCGGTGGATGTTTGAAGGGAGCTTGACGCAGAAGGAGGCTGGAAGAAAAGTGACTTGGCTCCAACGTTGATATCAAGCTTTGGAGGGAGGATGGTGTCCAAAGCAAAGGAGCCAGGCATGACACAATTGACAGGAGCGCTGGATGCCATAATCACGTGGGAATGCAAACCACTGTCAATCCATTGTTAGACCATTGTCAAAGGCCCATCAAGAGGCCAAGCCTCCTCTTTGGAATGCTCAGGGAGACGCACGCCATGTTTGTTTACTTCGTATCCAGCGTATTATATGTTAGCGCCACGCTAAGCAGAGGGTTCTTCTCAGTTTATCTGCCTCCTTCACTACGCAATTTGAAGCAAAGTTCCAGAAATACAGAGACGTCACGTATTTCCCAAAGACGCTAGGATAGAGGCTTAGCGTGGCGCTAACATATGATATGCTGGAACATTGTCACACATACACTCAATCATCTTGTCATTCATTTGGCCTACGTAGTAGGGATCCAAAGCCTTTCATGACGACAAATGTGCTAGTACTATATGCCTCTTGCTCCTCAAAGCCATATATCGAGATTCCGACACTCCAACCCTACTTACACGAAAGACTGTCTCCCATCCAAATCACGCCCGTAATATACCTACACGAATGCAGAGGCGTGCCGGCAGCCTCGAAAGGTGAAGGAGACTCGTCAAGTAATTTTTCATCTGCGCGCATGCCAAAGAGCGTTACCCGCTCAAGCTGTCTTTGGATTCGTGTGTTTGCCACAAAGGTTTGCTGCGGGACTGAATGGTGCTCTCGTCAGGATAAACCCCACAACATATGACGCCAATGTTGGGAAGAGTTACACGGACTCAGCGCTATCAAGGCGTTAGACTCAAACTCTCGCGTTTGGTGCTTGAAGGATTGCATACCCTTCCGCGTCGTCCGTCATGCTGTTGCATCACAGGCTGCTGCTGAGGATAGTACTGCATTGGATACTGATACCCACCGGCCAAACCATTGCCACCCATCAAAGGATTGAAAGCGGGTGGAGGGAAAGCGGATTGCTGGAGCATGGGACTTGGACTCATCCGCATATTTTGTTGTGGCATCTGACTCAAGGATGATGAAGGAGAAGGGTAGCCACCCAGACCGATGCCTGTGTAGTAGTCCGCTGGCGAGGCGCCCCTAGGCAGTAATGCTGGCTGATATTGTTGGCTCATTTGGCTAAGTGAGTTGGGTGTAAAATTCGACGCTAGCTGCTCGTACGCCTGGACACCGTTCAGATCCATGGCTGAAGTTCCAGAGAAACCTGTCTGCATTGGATATTGCTGCTGAGGCACAGACTGGAAGAACTGGCCGTTGTATTGTCTATCATTTTCTGTTTGATGCTGCCTTCTGCCCTCCCTTGACCCATGCTGTGGAGTACGATTGCGCTCCTGGTGAGGGCCATGGCCGTTCGGAATATGATCACGCTCGGATTTCCCGCCTTTAGCTGACAGGCCCACCTCGTCCATGAGTCTCTTGTACCCTTGTGATGCCGAGGCCTTCAGCCGCAAGAGTACGTTGCGCACATTTTGCATGACCTCGTTGCGTTGGCTTTCGTCGAAAGATGGCGTGGTAAGAACTTTGTAGATTAGTGTTGCACCCGAGGCTTGATCGCTTAAAATGTCTTCCAAGGTCTTGTTTTCCTCGGAGAAGAAAAGAGCTTGGAGGACAGTATCCCTCGCTTCGGGCTCATTCCGCTGATTGATGACTTTTAAGACTGTAAGATAAGCTACCTTGTGTGTGCAAAGGTGGACGAGATGAGGGACCAGCCGGGGTGCAAGAGCAGCCCGGCGATGGGAAAAGGTGCAAGTGTCCAGAAACCATGTGAGCAGAAGCGCGCCGTTGGTGTTGGTCGCCAGCTGTACGCTGTGAAGTGAGATAGCCGAGGCTAACATCCGTTTCTGGCTGTTGGTAGCATGGTGACTCTCGAGGCAAGCACGCATGGCTCTTGCACCAAAGCGCCCCTGAGCGATGTCCCACATGCGACTAAGCATAGTCTCGAAGATGAAGTTGTTATATGGATACCCAAAACGTAGGCAGCCTTGCAGGACGTAATTTCCATACTGATCGAGGAACAGAGCTACTGTGTAAGGTCGCAGACTGTGGACAATCATCTGGATTTGGCTCGGCACTTTCGAAACGTCAATGATTTTCTGGGCAGCCCAAGTACCATTCTTGTGAACTCCAATCTCTGCAAGGTGAGGTGCAATCTGGGTAAGCATTTGCTCTTTGACAGATTCGGAACAGAACTCGAACAACTTTTGAACAACTGTATTTCCGAGGTAGTCGGAAGCCAGCTCCGCAATCTCTGGAAGCATTCCTATTGCGATTTCTTCGATTTCTCCCGAAGTCATAGCATTGTTGTCTATTCTCTTTCGAATCTCTCGGAGTTTGGGTGCGTCATGAGTTCTCGCGTGACTTGGCTCCGTGATTGGGAGGATCTCGTTCTCAAACCCCTGAAAAGCTATGGCGGCGTCAATGCTATCCTCGATGCTGTAACGGTCTTCGGCGCTAGCTCCGAACTCATGAGCCATCTGCAACATCTCAGACTTAGATTCGGGCAGGTCCGGCACTTCAAGGGCAGCAGCGGTACTCTGTGCGTGGACTCCATTCATGGGGACAGTTTCGTTGTTGTTGTTGTCGGTAGCTTGAGAGTCATCATTGTCAATTTGCCCGTTACTGTAAGGATCAGGGCTTCGTGAGTGGAATGTATTTCCAGGAGTGCCGCCAACGGAAGCAGCTGGAGCCTTTGCATAACCAATTCTTACCGGACCAGCCCCTGGAAAAATCTCTTTTCCGTTGAGCGACTGCTTGGCTTTGATCGCGCTTTCGATACCTTCAAAGTTGACGAAGCCACAGTTTTTGTGCATAAGGACTCTTGATGACTCAATCTTGCCATGGACGCCGAAGATGGCCTGTAAGGAAGTGACTGTTGTCGATGTAGGGATGTTACCAAGCCAGAGTGCACGGGTTGGTCCATCTTGGCTGTTGTCGTCAGTGCTTTCGAAATTTGGTCGTCGTCCCATCTCGTTAAGATGAAGAGCCTGAACAGCTTCTGGCAGACCCTCGTAATCCTCGCTCCAATCTATAGTCTGAACTGGGCTGTTCAGTTGTGGACGCGTGAGGTATCGCAAAGGACCAGCTGGAGTTCTTAAAGGCGAATCAAGGACACCAGCTGTGCGTGCTCTTGGCCTACTAGCGGAAGCTTGAGTGGCAAAGGCCTGAACCGCTAGATTGTGATGGATAATCTGTACGTTTGTTTGGGCAATAGCAGCATCCATAGGAGTCATGACACCACTATGCTGTCCCGAATAACAATCATTAGAAGCATAGTCGTCGTCATCCTCTGCTGCGTACTTCTCTTTGGCGTTGACAGAATAAGACCTGAATCTGCTCAGATTTCTGTTGAAGCCGGCAATATCGTTGAGGAAGGGCTGCATGGTCAATCTTGGCATCCCAGACTGACCGAAGTTGACTTGCGTCTGCAAAGGTGTCTCCGCCAAGCCAAGATAATCCAGGGTTTTGACATCCGTGTCTGTCAGTCCGTCTTTGGAGAATGAAGACTGCGCGGGGGAGGCTGGCACATCGGCGGAACGAACACTAGCCAGAGTTGAGGACCTATCCCGAGGATTGCTCCAGCTAGTCGAGAACAGTGATGAACCAAATGGACTCGAACCCTCAATATGACTTGCCCGCTGAGGCATAGAACCCGCTCTCAGCCGCGATAGAAGTGCAGAAGTAGAATTCCCTGTTGTCGAGCTGGAGTTCCCACCGTCAGCGCCGACGAAGGAAGATGATCTGAAAGGACTCGTAGATGGTGTAGGCCTTGAAGTCTTTGGCACGAATGACGGGCTGCCACCCAGGCCTGGAGGAGCAGCAGGAGAGAATCTTGAGGGCACAGTCCCAGCCCGTGCTCTGCGTGGAGGACCCTGTGTAGTACTCTCGGAGGGTGGCATGAAATCTGGAAATCCATCTTGGCTGGGTGATTCGGGAATTGTCTCCCTCAAAGGGGTCGAGCCACCACTCGCTGGGGGACCCCAGAGATTTGGGGTGAGACCCTCTTGAGCTTGAATCTCTCGGGCTCTATATGTTCCAGCACTCGTTAGCAAACTAGTTGTAGCATCATAAAATTTAGTTGTTACCTCTTTGAATAGAGCCGACCACTTGCACCTCCAAGTTCATGTGATGGGGAGCCAGTCCCCGACCTTGTATTTCCTGCTGTTGCTGCACCCATACTACTCTTGCTCACAGAGTTTCCGAAGGGTGAGCGTACAGCAGGGCCAGCCGATGGCTCAATGGGTGATGTATTAGCAGTCGATGACTCAGACCGCGGCTGAGTCGCCGAAAGTTGAGGAAGATGATTGAGATTCAAATGATGGTCCGGCTTCGGCGAAGGTGCCATTATATATTATCAGTTCTTTCCCCTCGGTCGAGAGGCCTGGAGAGAAGAGAGGCTCTGCCTTAGAAGGCGAGCGCTTGGGTTCTAGTTCTGGAAGGGCTTAAAGAGCGTGGGCTCGCAGACCCTGTGAGCGATGCCAAACGACGGGTATCTGCCTCGTTCAGGGCAACTTCCGCAATGTCGCCGACCTGAAAGTTCGTTGTCAAGCAAGCTCAGTCAATTGATAAAGTCGTACTTGATAGTTCAAGGGCTTTCAGGGGGTCCAGACAGTGCCAGCCGCTGACTGATGTGGCATCGAGGTCGAGAGATGACAGGC
Source organism: Xanthoparmelia taractica (assembly GCA_033085395.1). NCBI lineage: Eukaryota > Fungi > Ascomycota > Lecanoromycetes > Lecanorales > Parmeliaceae > Xanthoparmelia > Xanthoparmelia taractica. The sequence continues at coordinate 48,103 of JANQBS010000029.1, read as the reverse complement.
AAATAATCCTGCAAGCCCAGTTGGGTTACTTGGGCAATATGACTGATGGGTGCTAGGGCCGTCGTGGTTATGGAAACAACTCAAGCGCCCTGTGATATCGGTTGGGGACGCAGTGGGAGAAAGAGGAAACTGATGAAGCTTGAAACAATTGGATGCGGCGTGGTACAGTGGTGGTGTTGCCCGAGAAGCTGGGGGAAGGTGGTTGGAAAGAATAGAAGGAGAAGAATTGTACTTGGAAAGGAAGAAGGAGAAAGAAGAGTATTAAAGTATGCAATTAGATGTCCGATATCAAATTGGCTCTCAAAGGACAGACGTTGTGGTAAAGGGTTGAGGAATTGTTCGTTTGGGGAAAGCTTCTTAGTTTCAGGGAGTGCGGCTATGTGTTTTTCAGTGATTATACGGAGGGTGGCACAATTAGCCCCGGACAGCGCTAGTATCAGCCCTAGCCCTATTTTCGGAAGATGGCCCTAGAGTATAGGTCCCTAGAATTATCTCTTAGGAGGCTAAAGATTGATGTTTAGCGACATCTATAGGGGTCAATAAGGGCGTTGATCCCCGTATAGGTACATATCCGAATTAGATTATAAGCGCATTGTCTAGGTAACCACCGTAACCTTCCGGGGGGGGCGTTATCCGAGGTCTTGGCGCAGGACACTAGCGCTGTCCAGGACTAATTGTGCCACCCTCCGTATAAGCTACGAGATAGGGCACCATTGGATGGCATTACTCTTGACGATATCTTGTTGTTTCGATTCTGCAACATTTGGCCACCGCGAATCGAGAATCGAGAATCAAGCAAGTTACCCCAAAAAGCAAAAATTGCATGTAATAAGAAAAACCAGTTCCATACGATATTTTTTGATTGAATTCGTACGAGCTAACAATACCAATCACGGAGAGGACGGCTTTGCTAACAAGGGATCCTAGCCCAAACCTCTACATTCGCGCCAGCGAGACCCTGCGCCGACTTTCTGCAACACCACCTTCCACAGAGCATATCTTCGTTCTACACAAGAGGCAATGTGACCTCATAAACCCCTTTTGCAAGGCTCTATCAAACAACTGGCATCAACGCCGCTAAATATGTCTGGTAACGCATCTCCGGTACCTCCCAGTGATCGTGGGAATGAGTCAACATCATCAGATGAGGGTGACGGAGAGGAGCCGAATGTCGAGTCACTGGTTACTGGAAGAGCAAAGCGCGCTACGGCAGGCAATCGGCTATCTTCACTGTTGGGAAAAGAGGGAGATGATGAACTCGAGTTACTCTTCGCTGAGAATGAAGAAGAAGAAGACGTGGAGTTTGAGGACGAAGACGAGAATGCGTCGGATGCCCAGCTTGATTCGTCTACGGATGAAGAAGATCAAGGCCCTTCGAGGGTCGACGAGGACCTAGATGGAGAAAGGGAGCTACAGATGCAAGACAGGCTTCAACGGCAGAAGAAACGCAAAGCCCAGGAGGTGTTCAAGAAACCCGGTGTTCTACGAAAAAGGGTCAAGATCGACCCCTCGGCCACTCCTGATACACCTACGCCAAGGCCGAGAAAGAAGTCTGAGAGGGTGTCTTGGGTGCACACTGATGCTGACGCTCCGACGCGCGTCTCGTCTCGAAAACAGACCGTCCAGAATAGAGAATTGGTGCACCAAAAACTAGTGGACAGCGAGCAAAACCGGCTCAAGGTAATGCACTCAATGGATCTAGCGCAGAGGCGCAAGGACGCCTCCAAGCCCAAGGCCTTGACCCAAGCCGACCGCATGGAGGAAGCCGCAAGAACGGAGAGGAAGAATGCAAAGAGCTTGAATAGATGGGAGGAGTCAGAGAAGAAACGATCCGAGGAACAGAGGGCTAAGCTGGAAGCACTGCACAACCGGCAGCTCACTGGTCCAGTGATCACATGGTGGAGTGGCCTGGCTAGATGGATCAACGGCAAGATTTCACAGCTTGGTGTTGCACATATTAGAGCGGCCGGTCATGTAGAGAGATCGGTCACGTTCGAGGGGGGAAAGCCCGCTGAGGACAGCAGACTGACCACAGAGCAGGACTCGGTTGGAACCAAAGATGGATATACAACTGTGCTTGAGAGTTCTCAGTCTGGGTTAGGAGCTAGGAATGCAGAAGGTGGGCACCTAAGGGATGCGCATCAGGCGTCCTCGCCGCAGCAGATTTCATTTACAGCCCCGCAAGGCCCTTACGGCTTCCTCGATGGAATACACGCTTACGCCGCTTTGCCAATGCAGCAGCATCATGCAGAATTTACAGGAACCGCCGAAGCTGATTCGCTACCTCGAAATTATCCTGAACCGTTTTTCCCAAATCAATCAGACCGAGCCTCACTTGCGACCCTACCCGATCCACAATCCATCCCAGAAATCGATTTCAGAAGTCGAACACTGGTAGCTATCAAGAACTTTGACCCCAATTCTGCGAAGATGCCTGAGCTGCAGAACACTGTTCTCTTGAAAAAACGCAGTGTGAAACCATCGAGTGAGTAGGATGGTGGCAATACATTTCTGTCCCTTTCGCTAAGCTTTTCCGCAGAGCCGGTCGCAGAGTCTTGCGCGATAACGATGCAGCCGACTAAATTTCGAGATCCGAAGACGGGCCTCGCTTACGCGAATTCGTACGCGTATAAAGAGATCCAACGGCTTCGCACAGGAGGATCTCGGTGGAGTAATCTGCTTGACTGCTATGTGGGTCCTGTACAAAGCGTCGCCCGCGGTGTGCCTGAAAGGTTCTGGAAGGAGACCTGAAGCGATTGGAGTGCAAGACATATTGGAGCACGGCTGCCAAGATGACCCACACGGTCGCAGACATGGAGTACTCAGCATGCTAGGCTTTCTCGTTTGTTAGGAAGCAAAAGGTCGAATTGGTTTAAGCAGCCCCTGACAGGTCACAGGTCATGGCGAGGAGAAGGAATGGACCTGATGGAAGATTTGGAGGAAGGCTGCTGATCAATGGACGAGTCCGTGCGTAGAGGATGTCGGAAGTTTTTTCTTCTTTTTTTTAACTTTTTTGAGGTAGGCGGAGGAAAGGGGAAGGGTAGAGGGAATGATTGGAAGAAAGTCGCGCCATTATGAGTAAAGTGCGCTGCTCTCTGAAGAGCGAGAATGAATGTGGGAATTGCAGGCAATGGTTCGACAGCGTGTCATGAGTCAACTTGAGAGCTGTACTTGTACTTGTACTTGTACGTGTGGGGTGATGCCTGCCTAGATGAGGTGATTTAGATTATGAAGACACCAGACACAGAGGCTACATGATATATAGCGTTAGGGAAGAGAATATATGAAGCTGCAGAAGCCCACTTGATAAGCCCACTTTGCTCCTTTTCTAGAACACCTACTTTACGTTACATAGGTTCAGAAGAGCAGAAAGGAAGTCAAGCAGGTCTGAAGATTGCAATATCATTGGTTAGTGTGAATGATTATAGCTTGGCCTTTGTTCGCGTCAGTCTTGATAACAAACAACAATAATTCATAGTATGATAATTTTCTCCTTCTACTTCTACTTCAACTTCTATTCCTCCATCTTTCCCACTTCTACTTCGTACACACAAACACAATCACGTCCCTTTCTCCTATTTGTCGGCCCATACATTCATACATCGGATTTGGTAGGTCCTCTACTCTCCGCCTTTACACAGCGATAAGCCAGCCACCAGAGTATCTTTCTGCCAAGAACCCAAAGAAACCCGCTGTACTTCTACCAACTAACACGCTCATCCTGTTCTTGCAGAGCCCACTTCACCATTCCCTCTTTCTGCAGAATAGACTCTGAGACACACCTAAATGTACTTCACCGCCCAATCTTCTATTGTCCCAGACCGCCATTTGGAGACAACAAAGACACCTCCCACCGCTGACTCAAGTCCTCATACAGCTTCTCTCAATGTCCACCCACCACCATGCGCACCTCCATCTCGCTCGTCGTTCTCCTCCCAATGTGAACAAAGTCGCCATCAAGACTCTTCGCACTGCCCCTCCGTCCAAGGCTTCCCTCACCCCCAACATTACCATTAAGCCTGTCAAAGGGACCAAGCACCCCAAGAATCAGGACGAGGGCCTTCCGCAAGACGACGACGACGACGAGGACGATATGGCGTCAAGCTTCCTGCAATTCTGGTGAGGCAACCCCCAATATCTCTCCTCTTATCATTCCCTAACACCCGCTCACTGAATCCATAGTGCAATGTGCGAGAAGCAGATCGTCGTGCCCAACTCCTCCATCCTCTACTGTTCAGAGAGGTACCCCGTCCCGCCTCCATTCCTCTTTGCATCTCTCTGACGGATATTCTAGTTGCCGTCGCCGTGACTCTGTCAACCCAAACACCAGCCCCTACCTCGGCTTAGCCAACCCATCCAAAATGGTCCCCTCCGCCTACTCCGATGATATGGATGACCCTTTCGGCTCCAAGATTCCTACCTACGTTGCCGCCTTGCAACCTACCCCTCGCCCCACGAGCGACGCAAGGATACCTCCCACGGCCCAGTAAGCACCCCTTTCGGAGCGCGTTTCTTCCTTTCTCTACCTCCTTCTGAGTCGCAAGGACATATCCCGGGTTCAAAATATTATACGATCTACTGTAAAACCCTTTCGACATGTCTTTTCATTCAATACCCTCCTGAAAATGGCAATGCTGACTTCGTAACGATGAAGCGATGGCAAATCGGATCTCGACCCCACGGAGTGGAAGCCAGCTGAACCAACGTTGAGGGAAAGCAAATCGCCCCCCGATGCAAAGGCTGTGGAGTGGAAGCCCAAGCTACCCCACCGTCCCAGCAGTGAAGCTTTCACTTATCTCAGCAAATTCCATCGCTCGAGCGATTCACTCTTTTCGAAGCGGCGTCCTGCGCTTGGTCACGGTCGTAGCACCATCTCGAGCCGTACTACTCCTTCGCTCAGCCATACGCCCACTGCCAGCACCTCGAGCGAGGAGAGTCTGTCAGGGACGCCGTACGAATTTGTCGCTCGCCCTGCCCTCAGTATGCCGACCACGACCACTTCCCGTTGCACCGATGGCGGAAAGCTTACCCCGGTTGAGGATGACGACGTCACATACGAGAAGAAGTTTGTCGGAATCAGCTTGGGTTCTGCTACTGGTAGCTTGAAGAAGTTGTTAAGAGCAGAGGAGATGTAGATTCTCACGCTGGAGAGGGTTGCTGGGGGAGTGCGCGACATATCAGCTGATCGCGCGAGTGTACATGAAGATTGTGTACGGCTCTCCATTCCTTCCTCTCTTCAGCCGAATTTACACCTTGTGGAAGCGAGCGTGGGATTACATTTCAGAGATCTGTGCGCAGCAGGAGGCGATTGCATTTGTTTCGTTTGTTGTGCAAGTCACATATGCGCCATCATGTGTACCGGCGGCTTATAATTGGCGCATTCAGCTCTGGTCCTCATGCTTCATCACTTCCTGCAGCATGTCAGTCCAAACTATGTCGACTAGGCGCCTCTGTACGGATGGCCAGAAGCCACGCCGAGCTGTTTGGCCAATTCGTATTACCACGAAATAAGTTCTCTTGTGTGTAATTCTTTGGTAATGTAGGCTTCGTGGTTTTATTTCCAACTAAAACCTTGGCCTAATTAAAGTTACTCCGCAGACTAACAAAACATCCTCTTTCGTCTGAGGGGCTATCATATCCTATCCTATCATGTAAGATACGGCCCTTTTATTCTTTGGTGTCTGCAACGATGCTTTTCGTTCTAATCCGCCCTTCCGTCTTTCCTCCAACCTGCTCTCGAATCAGAACGCTATCCCCTTGGCCGCAAGCCAGGCGAACAGCCCATTAAAGATTAAGAATAATAAATCTGCACAAAGTGAATATAAGCTTCGGCGATTTGGGATATCTGAAAAAATGATGAACGCCCCATGGTATCCAACCGCACAGTGCGGTATTGAACGACGAAGAGAATATTGGGAACATTTGGTTGTACAATGGATCGCGTCGATGATCTCTCCCACTCACTGCGCACCAGCGCTCTCCTCTGCCCATCCATTCAAACCCCAGTTGGCGTTGCCAAAACCGAAACCGCTGACGCTGCTCAGCTGGTGTCTATGGCTGTATTGCTGCTGTGAGCTTTGCTGCAACCCTTGCTGCTGCTGAGACTGCTGAGACTGCTGGCCCTGGTTCCCACTATTGGCGGAAGTCTCTTGGGAGAAAGCAGGTAAGCTAACAGCGCGAGCGTGCTGCTGATTGCGTAAGGGTGCGAGCAAGCCACCAATAGTAGGCGCAGCCGTAGACAAGCTAACCCCGTTGACGCCTTGACTAAAGCTACTATTATGCCCTGGTTGCTGTGGTGTATCGAGCAGTCCGCCGCTGAAAGCATCGTTGGTGGAGTTCCCGTAGATGGCGGCTTGTTGGTTAGCGAGGACTTGCTGTTGCTGCTGTTGTAGAGTGGCGATAGAATAAGGGTCCACCTGCCGCTGCTGTGACTCTTGCTCTTGCTGGGTCTGTTGGAGTGACATTTGGTTGAGGTACATTGTCAAAGGATTGTTGCTGCCAGCGTTCAGTATTGCAGACGGGGTATGGGTATGGTTGGATTGCTGGTGAAAATGGAAGCCTTTTTGTGAATTAGAGCCTGTCGATCCCGGTGCGGGCGAGATTGCAGCTCTTGTGGGGCTGACGGAGGATCCGTTATGGCTCATCGCCGGGTGTAGACTTCCATTCATCGGTGATGGCGACGCCACAGTTTCATGTCCTTGTATGGAAGGGTTTTGCTGTTGCGACGCGTTATTCTGATTATTCTGTCGGGGAGCATTTCCGCAGCGATCTTTGCCAAAGTTCACCTTGAATCGTTGGTAGTCCTCTCTGCTTCGAATGGCCTCAATTGCCTTGATGGCGTTCGAGATGTTGGTAAAGTTGACAAACGCACAACTCTTCTCTCGGAGTGTGTTGACAAGCTCGATTTCACCATATTCCGAGAAGTCTTGACGCAGGCGCTCTTCGGTCCACGACTCGTCTAGATTGCCAACGTAGACGTTTCGAGAAGCGCCACCACTAACAGCTAGAGCTATCGCTGGTGGCAGAGCACCTGAATGCTTACCCCAGCCGATCTTGAGCCTTCTGTTATGAATCATGAGCCCCTGGATGTTACTCAGCGCGTAGAAGGAGGCGGCTGATGTAGGATCGATGAATGTAACGAAGCAGATATGTTTGTCAGGAATGTACCTAATGTGGTGTAAAAGACCACCTCGGACAACGTTGCAGATTTCTTCAATAGTGGTTTCTGGATGAATGTTTCCAAGATATACGGTACGATTTCCAAGATTGTTCACTCCTCCAGCTTGAGTTGCCACAGCAGCAGCAGCCACAGACTGTTGAGCTAGTGCATTGGAGATCAAGTCACGATCTGCTCCATTTAGCATGTGGGCATAGCCGGGGGCGATCCCGAGATACTGAGCTGCGTTTTGCTGTTGCGTCTTTGAGACATAGGCACATCTGTCTTTGCCATAGTAGACACGGCGAGGAGCCTGCCATCGAGGTTCTTGGGGTAGTTGCGAGACAGCTTTAATAGCGTTGCTGATTGACAGAAAATGCACAAATCCAATCGCCTTTTCGCGCACTATCTTGACAGTGTCAATGGGACCAAATTTGCCGAGATCGTCCCTTAATTCAGCTTCAGTCACTGTTTCCGGCAGATTGCCCAAATACACATTCCTTGATGCACCTGATTGTTGCACTGCAACAGAGACAGACGTAGGAACCGGAGCCGGTTTGCCCCAGCCAACCTTAATATCCTGGCCGCGTATGGCAAGCTTCTTCAAGATTGCATCCGAATGAAAATGAGTGGCTGAGCTACCATCGAGGAACGAAATGAACGCACAATTCTTGTCTGGAAGCAAGCGGACAGACTCGATCTGTCCGCTTCGGACATGGCCAAGTATCTCTTCAGCCGAGGTTTCCGGAGGTATATTACCAAGGTACACGGTTCTACTGCTGGCGTTACCCACGTTCGGCGCCATTTGCATTAAAGCGGTTCCGCCATATCCCGGATGTCCGACGTTGCTAAATGTGCCAGTTGGTGACTGAGGTCCTCCTTGCAAAAATTGCTGCGCTCCATAATTGCTTGGCGAAACCATACTCTGATACAGTTGAGGAGAGAATCCGCTATGCTGGTGGTTTATGGGACTGCTGATATGCGTTTGCTGATTGTGCTGATGCGCAGCAGAATTTTGCTGTTGAAAGCCGCCAAAGGTGTTGAATTGAGGTGTTGCTGGCTGGAAAGGACTGCCAATGAGTAAGTTGGTTGGCAGGAGAGGAGTGAAATTCATGTCCATGGCTGTGCCGGGAGTAGTCATGTCGTTTGCGTTCTGATGATTTGTTTGCGCGTAGGTGCCAGTATTGATAGACATGTTCGCTCGATGCGGGTGCCTACGAGCGTAACCTCCGACAGGATGGTGATTCGAGTTATATGCACCGTGGGAAAAGCCAGTCTCGTTGCTGCTGGTATTCGCAGGCTTTGGGAAGGAGTTCGAAAAGCGCCTTGCTGGCGTGTTAGGGGAATTGTCCATTGCGGACCCTTGGGGTTGCATTCCAAGCAGATGCGGTGGCAGGACAAAGCTGTCCTGCTGATGTGATGCTACGGCAGCCGTGTTGGACGGTAGAGTGTTCGGTTGACAAACTCCGAACGCAAGGTTTAGGTATGATGATGTTCCAGTGCTTATGGTACAAGTAGGCAGCTAATCGAAAAAGGTAGTGTTAAGTACCTGCACCTTGAAAGATTAAAGAGTAGCCAAGATGTGTTCGGAGAATGGGGGTGACAGACCTATTTAACGATAGGATAGATATACGGGTAGGAAAGGGGGGGCGGGGACCAGCTTTGGGGATGAATCAAGGCGCGAAGGAAGATGTCCAATGTGGTAGAATGTAAGATTACAAGAGCGATATCACCAAAGTGGTCGGACAAGCAGCGTGGATTGTGAAGATGCCAGGTGGGGGACTTCTGTTTCTCTCGAGATGTTGGCCGCTTTCAGGATGTGTTGGAATGCCGGATAGGCTTGTATGCTGAGCAAACAAAGAGAGGGTGTTGGAAGGCTTGAGAAGGTGTAATAATTATATTAGGAGAAGTTGCCAATGAGTGCTATTAGGATTAGAAGAGTGATAGAGAGAAGTAGGGGGGTGGGGGGGGGGGGAATGAATGTAAGGGCAGTAGAGCTGCTGGTTAAATGATAGTGGGAAAAAAGGGAGTAGAGAGCGAGAGAGTTGAAAGAGTGAAAGCGTTTGAAAGAGGGTTGAAGATGAGAAGAAATGTTTGCTGTAAAAAAGTCGAGTAGTCTAAGTAAGATATTAATTATTATTATTATTATGAGGATTATTTACAAGGGAGCAAAAATAAATAAAAAAACAGCTGGGCAAAAGAATAAAAAGTAAAAAGTTTTTTGAATTAAAACCCCCTTCCTTCCCCCTTTCCTTTCCGCAGCCACATCATTCGTTCATCCAGGCACAACTGCCACATCTGCATTACAGTACTTACCTTTTCCATCTTTTATTACCTTACCGTAGTAGTCACTCTACACCATCTCCAATAAATAATACTTCGTCCCCTTGGCGCTTTAGTCGTAATACCTTGATGATGATAATACCTTACTTTAATAGTAAGGTAAAGTATTCCGGTATGGAATACTGAATACGGGTATTCATATTGATGATTTACCTTATTATTTTATCTTATGGATTGATTCAGTAAGGTAAGTATTAAATAAATTACTACTTCGTACCTTAGTGCTCGTACCTGATCTACACGCATGTACCGAGTAACGTATGCTTAATTTCCTTCTTTCTTTTTATAGCAGCTTCAAGCCACACCTGCCCAGCCGCCGTAGCACCTCGCCTTGACTTTCCTCTAAAATACCTTACCTTACCCCGATAAAGTACAATAGTACGATTAAGGTACCTTGTGTTCTCATGTACTGACTGTATCAATTGGAGATGGTTATTCCAAGAAGCACAAGCTGTACTCATAACCACATATGTGCATCCCCAAGTGTGCGAACACTTAGTGTATCGCCAGCAAGATTTGGACCATCCCACTGTTTTATCACACCAAGATGAAAAAGTAACGCCGCAATCCTTTCATGTGGCAAACCAAGGCTTCACTCAATACCGGGCCTACCATCCACGAGATGACGAGCAATTCGAGTGCAATCTTGGCTACCTTCTCTAACCTGGCTAAGGTAGTCAGAAAATTCGGTAGCACGAGAAGCAGATTATGCAGTTTCCCCCTCCGCATATCATATCAACCCAAGCCTTGTAGAATCGGAGAATCACTTGCTGCGATGGAGCAAGATCGGTTTATGGGTTGGTCATTTGGATGAAAATTTCTGGCCTTGGACTACAGGTCCACCGCTAGACGCGATGCTCTTGTCTGGAGTCTTGCCACAGATGGCGCAGGCTAAAAGGTAGAGTCAGCTCATTGCTCTGCGTAGGAGCTGCCGCAAGGAGCCAGAGCGAAACGTACCGTTGCCCATTTTGTAGGCACATCGATTGCAGAATATGTGGCCTTGATCTACCTATCGCTTGTTTAGCTACAGTAGCTATACTGCTCCCCCCTCTGCGAGCTTTCAACTGTACCTTCGTCTTGCATGTCCTACATGTAGAACTGTAAGCGGCGTATGGGTTTGTTGCACCTTTGCTGAGAAGTTTGCTCTGTATAAAGATGTCAACCAGGCTACTAAAGAGTACGAGACCGCACAGAGCAGCCCAGCCTACCTTTCCGATGCCGGAGATATTTGACGTAGCCGAGGATTTGCTCTTGTCGTTGGAAGCGGGCGAGCCAAAATACAAGTCACTTTTGCGCTTCACGCCTGGTGTGGCAAGCTCTGTTTTCTTCTGCAATCTTTGGCACTTAGTGCAGACCATCTTCGATCTGATACGGTGACAATCGAAGAATAGATTATCGTGCTGTGTCTTTGAGCACGAGTGCTGTGCAATATTTCGACTCGGACTGGGCCAGCTAATCAGGCTAGCTGGGATGGAGTGTGGGTAGAAGGATTGCTGACTATCTAGGATGGTGAGTGGCCAGCTATCTACTCGGCAGCTGCCAAGGGGCTAACGTGTTGGCTAGGCAACCCCTACTAGCTCTGCGCTTAGGATACACGTGCTCCCTAGGAACATGCACCGTTAGGGCTAGGGCTAGCACCACTAAAATACTAATATCTTATTTAAATCGATATAATTTTATTATATAATACTTTTTTTTCTTTCTCATAGTAAGACTTATATATTTATAAATCTATATAATTAATTATAATATTTAATATTAATAGATAGATAAATTAATTTTATTAAAAAATATAAAAAGATCGATAAAGTTCTAGCCCTAAAATAAAAGTTAGGGCTAGGGTTTTTATTATCGTAACTCGAATATCGTCTTAAAGCTCGATATTATCTTAGTAATATACTTTTTATTTATTATTAAGGAAGAATAAGATATCTAAGAATCTATAATAATTAGAATATTCGATTTAAATTAATATATTAAGATAAATCAAAAAACGCTGAAATCCTGTACATATCCCAGGGCGGTGCATATCCCAGGGAACACGTGTAGGGTTAGGGTTCGGATGGAACGTAAGCCCAATGTCAGACAGAAGCTGCGGGTGAGGGCAGTGAGGAAGTACCAGCAGGGTGAGACTCAATAAACCAAATGGCAGAGATCTTGCGCCTTGAAGAACCACGCCGCATTTTGCTCGACGCGTGCGAGTAGCACACATGTATGGGGACTCAGACGGTTTGGTGTTGAGCATCATCCTACCCACTTTGCTTCGGAAGGCAGGCTCAGGACACCAGCGTCTAAATCCGACATGGATGCTAGGGTATCAGGAGTAGGAGGGCAGACAGCTCCAAATTCTGGTGGCCCACTCCTAGACCTGGACGATTCGAATCTCATATACAGCGATGGCAAGCCTCCTCCCGTCAACGATGAGGAGCTCCTTCATCAATACAGTATCAATCACTCCGACAGGCCCCAACCCCGCCCCTCTATATCTTATGATGAGTTTGTTGGTGCGCCGCAGTCATCCCATGGCTTGCGAGGTAGTCCTCGGCCGTCGCGCTCCGGACAGCCGTACCTGGGTATTGGGAATCGCACATATTCACAAACCTCCGATTTGAACAATTACCAGCGGTACTCAGATATAGACGATCTTCCCGAAGACGATCCTTCTATACAGGGTGGCTATTATCACACAGCCGATGCGGTGGATTCAGGATCGACTCCGATAGTCAGTGGAGGACGGCATGGAAACCGGAACAGTGTACTCAGCATGGGAGGTGGCATCATGGGAAAGGCGAAAACATTATTTGGTAGGGGACCAGAATACTCGGAGATGGACATGCCATTGCGCGAGACAACGTCTGGTCAGCCCAGGATGGACAGTGATATGACTGAAGTCCAGGTCAAGAAGGCAGAGCACAAGAGATTTGATCCAGGGAATTTCAAATTTGGGCTCGGAAGAGGGAAGCCTGATCCATCCACTCTGGGCCCAAGACTGATACATCTTAACAATCCGCCCGCGAATGCACAGAATCGGTACCTCGATAATCATGTCTCCACGGCTAAATACAACATCGCGACTTTCCTACCCAAATTCCTTTTCGAACAATTCTCCAAATACGCGAATCTATTCTTCTTGTTTACAGCAGCTTTACAGCAGATACCAAACATCTCTCCAACCAATCGATATACCACTATTGGGCCCCTTATCATCGTACTGCTTGTTTCGGCCGGGAAGGAATTGATCGAGGATTTCAAGCGCAAAACTTCGGATAAGTCACTGAATTACTCCAAGACTAAAGTATTGCGGGGGTCAAGCTTTGAAAATGTCAGATGGGTCAGTGTGAAGGTGGGAGATATTGTGAGAGTAGAATCAGAAGAGCCGTTCCCAGCGGATCTGGTACTACTGGCTACCTCCGAGCCCGAAGGGTTGTGCTACATTGAGACCGCTAACCTTGATGGCGAAACAAACTTGAAGATCAAACAAGCCATTCCAGAGACTGCGACTCTTGTGAGCCCAAACGAGCTCAGTCGGTTGTCTGGCAGGGTCCGTTCAGAACAGCCGAATAGCAGTCTGTACACGTATGAAGCGACTCTTACGATGACGGCCGGTGGCGGCGAGAAGGAGTTGCCCCTGGCACCAGACCAATTGCTCCTCAGAGGGGCGACCCTCCGTAACACTCCTTGGATCCATGGTATTGTTGTCTTTACTGGCCATGAGACGAAGCTTATGCGAAATGCTACCGCTACGCCCATTAAAAGGACCCACGTGGAAAAACTGGTGAACCTGCAGATCATCATGCTGGTTGCAATTCTCGTAGCATTAAGCATTATAAGCTCTGTTGGCGATCTCATCGTCCGAGCTACGGCAACCAGCAAGCTTGCATATCTATACATTGAAGACACCGGTCTTGCGAAACAATTCTTCTCGGACATCTTTACCTACTGGGTTCTTTACTCCAACCTCGTGCCAATATCATTATTTGTAACGATAGAGATCGTTAAGTATTGGCAAGCACATCTGATCAACTCAGATCTTGATATCTACTTCGACCGAACGGATACGCCCGCAATATGTCGGACGTCGTCCCTGGTGGAAGAACTGGGCCAAATTGAGTATATTTTTTCGGACAAGACGGGCACCCTCACCTGCAACATGATGGAATTTAGGCAATGCTCGATAGGAGGCATACAGTATGCGGATGAGGTACCTGAGGATAGACGAGCCACCGAGCAGAATCCTGTGGGCATCTTCGATTTCAAGAAATTAGCCGAGAATAGGACAACACACGCCAGCCGAACCGCTATTCATCATTTCTTGGCGCTCTTATCAACTTGCCACACGGTTATCCCAGAGAAAAGGGACGAAAAACCAGGCGAGATCAGATATCAGGCGGCTTCACCAGATGAGGGTGCTCTTGTTGAAGGTGCGGTGACGCTGGGCTATCAGTTCACAGCTCGAAGGCCCCGCTCTGTGACAATTTCAGTAGAAGGCGAGGAGCATGAGTATGAGCTACTGGCTGTTCTAGAATTCAATTCTACACGGAAACGCATGTCGACAATATTCAGATGCCCCGATGGCAAAGTGCGCTGCTACTGTAAGGGGGCTGATACCGTCATTTTGGAGCGACTTGGCAAGAACAATCCAATAGTTGAGACAACCTTGCAGCATCTGGAAGAATACGCCACAGAAGGGTTGCGAACATTGTGCCTAGCAATGCGCGAAATACCCGAGGAAGAGCTGCAGCAATGGCTGCAGATATTTGACAAGGCGAATTCGACCGTTAGTGGGAGCCGTGGTGAGGAGCTTGACAAAGCAGCAGAAATCATTGAGCATGACTTCTTTTTGCTTGGTGCCACTGCCATCGAAGACAAGCTTCAAGACGGTGTACCAGATACCATCCATACTCTTCAAGAGGCAGGCATTAAGATCTGGGTTCTCACGGGTGATCGACAAGAGACTGCCATTAACATTGGCATGAGCTGTAAACTCATCAGTGAAGACATGACACTGTTGATCGTCAATGAGGACAATGCGCCGGCTACGAGAACTAACATAGAGAATAAGCTCATTGCTATAAGAAATCAGTCAACTGGAGGTGCCGAGCTAGAGACACTGGCTCTAGTCATTGATGGGAAATCCCTGACTTTCGCTTTGGAAAAAGATACAGAGAAAATGTTTCTTGAGCTTGCGGTCATGTGCAAGGCTGTCATTTGCTGGTAAGTGTCATTTATCTTGGACATTCCAATCAGTGCTGACGTTATAATCAGTCGAGTTTCGCCTTTGCAGAAAGCATTGGTTGTAAAGCTTGTCAAAAGGAACCTCAAGGCAATCTTACTAGCGATAGGGGACGGCGCCAATGATGTCTCCATGATTCAAGCAGCACATGTCGGAGTAGGTATAAGCGGCGTCGAAGGTCTTCAGGCAGCGCGGAGCGCCGATGTAGCTATCGGCCAATTCCGATATCTTAGAAAACTCTTGCTGGTACACGGGGCTTGGAGCTATCAACGAATCTCGAAACTGATTCTCTACTCCTTCTACAAGAACATTGCATTGTATATGACACAATTTTGGGTACCTATATCCTGTTTGGTTGACACGAATGTCTGGCTGACCACTTGAATGCAGTATTCGTTCCAAAATGCCTTTTCTGGTGAAGTTATCTTCGAGTCTTGGACCTTGTCCTTCTACAACGTATTCTTCACCGTCTTCCCACCCATTGTAATTGGGATTTTTGACCAATTCATTTCGGCTCGCCTGCTCGACCGCTACCCGCAACTATACCAGCTAGGGCAGAAAGGTGTCTTCTTCAAGATGCACTCTTTCTGGTCCTGGATCCTCAACGGCTTCTACCATTCTCTTCTCGCGTACTTCGTATCTGAGCTCATCTGGTTCTGGGATCTTCCCCAAAGCGACGGAAAAATAGCCGGCCATTGGGTTTGGGGAACCGCTTTATACACGGCAGTCCTAGCGACTGTCCTAGGCAAAGCAGCACTGATTACGAATATCTGGACGAAATATACCTTCCTCGCCATCCCGGGGAGCATGGTCATTTGGTTGGCATTTATCGCTGTCTACGCAACGGTCGCCCCCAAACTCGGCTTTTCCACGGAATACGATGGTGTAATCCCTCGACTCTTCACTTCTCCTGTCTTCTACCTGATGGCGGTGGTGCTACCCGTGATCTGCCTGCTCCGGGACTTTGCGTGGAAGTACGCAAAACGCATGTACCGGCCCCAAACCTACCATCACGTGCAAGAAATCCAGAAGTACAACATCCAGGACTACAGACCCAGAATGGAGCAATTTCAGAAGGCGATCAGGAAGGTACGACAAGTACAGCGGATGCGCAAGCAAAGGGGCTATGCCTTCAGTCAGGCGGACGAGAGTCAAAATCGGGTGCTGCAGGCCTACGATACGACCAGGGAGCGAGGGAGGTACGGCGAAATGGCAAGCTCAAGGCCAGGAATGGAGAGGGGTAGATCACGGAGGAAATGAGGTTAGGTGTCCAGAAGGGAGACTACGGCGTTTTGTTAGGTCCAGATGTTGGGAGAAGCAGCAACCTTGTATTATACCGGCGCTGGGGGAGGGCAAGTGTTTGCCATCTGCTGTATATCAGGCATTTTGGAAGGAGTGATATGTAGTATGATTCGGATGTCCAGTCAAGCATTTGAAGCATTGTCCTTGGCCTTGACTGAAGGTTCACGCGTATGTGGGACGCCGGCTTATCAAAAGGCAAAGTGCCGATACGACTTCTGACGTCTTCTTTCCTTCTTTCCTCCATGTCGCCCTTGATGCGTCTTCACATAAACCCGTATAGTTCTGATTGCGTGTTGTAGTAAACACCCAGGAGTGTCTGATTTCAAAGCCTATTCTAATATCATACAAAATCCTCATATCAAGTCGCTTGAATCAGTCGAAATGGGGCTGCTTGAGCTGAAGAACGCTGTCAACAGCCGGGTCATTGACTGTCATAAACGGATACCAGGAGTACGAAAGTTGCCAGTTCCGGCTGTTGCGATCATAATTGCACTGGTGTTCGTAAATGCTATTGTTTGGGTGGCAGTCGGTATCCTTCTTGTCTGGCTGCTTCGATACCTCTTTCTCTAAGCATCTCCGCTGATGCAAACGTAGCACTTTCATGTGTACGGTATCCTCGAAGAAACCGAGGGGGAAGGGGTACTAAGTCCATCTTGCATAGAGCTCTCATCTCCACGGCTGTGCTAAGTTACACTCTCGGTCTCCGCCATGCTCTCGACGCAGACCACATTTCCGTATGTGTACTTGATGCTAGCTGGCAAGCACACAAATAATCCCACTGACGAGTCAGGCGATCGATCTGATGACTCGTCGGCTCATAGCATCAGGCCAACGTCCGGTTACTGTTGGAACTTTCTTCTCTCTTGGTCATTCAACGTTCGTCATTTCTACTTTTCACATATTGCAAGATCCGTCTGCCTTATTGACATGGCTCTCTGACCTTGTCTTCTTCCATTAGAGTTGTCATCACCACTTCCGTAGTAGTCGCCGCCACGGCCTCTGCTATCAGCTCCAAATTCGGGGTGTTCAATAAGATTGGTGGCATCATTGGGACATCTATCTCCGCCGGCTTTCTCATTCTGCTTGGAATCATGAATATATATATTCTATTTAAACTTATAATACTAATGAGAAAATTGGTCGTTTCAGCGCCTGGCGAGGAGCAAAGTTTTGAGATCAAAGGGGCCGGATGCCTTTTCTATCTCTTCCAAAAAATGTTCAAGCTTATCGATCGGTGGGAAAGAGCCTTACGTACCCTCCCTCAGTCGAGATCTGGCTGACTAGCGGTTCCAGTCCGTGGAAAATGTGTAGTCCCACTCAAGATCAATCTTTCAGCACACAGTGCAGGGTCACGCAAAGCTAATAAGAAGGGTTCTATTGTTAGGTACCCCTTGGGTGTAATGTTCGGCCTTGGTTTCGATACCTCCTCAGAGGTCGCACTCTTAGGTATTGCATCTATCCAAGGGGCGAAAGGCACAAGCATATGGCTCATTTTGATATTCCCGGTGCTGTTCACGGGTATGGGCCCTAACTGAAACTATTCGTCGTAAGTCGTTGGCTTACCGGATGCAGTTGGGATGTGCTTACTCGATACTGTCGATGGCGCCTTGATGATGGCTTTGTACACCTCTACGGCTTTTGCAAAGGACCAGATCGCCATACTGTATTATTCGATTGTACTCACCATCATCACTGTTACAGTAGCGATGGTTATAGGATTAGTTCAAATGCTGACTCTCGTACGTGTTTTTGGAGCACGACTTCCTCATCCAAACTTAATCTTGAGCCTGGAGATATGTCTTAAGGTTTTCTACTTCTCGAATCTATCTCATAGCTCGAAAATATTTCTTGAGCGAGCATGCTGACTCGGAAACGTTAAATTCAGATCCTGAAGGTTGCTCAGCCCTCTGGTAGATTCTGGGTGGGCACTTCACCTTATTCCGATTACGCACCGGTAATGTTAACGCCGATTCCCAGAGCGGAGTTGCAGTGGCAGGAGATCACTACGATATCATTGGTAACGCTCCAGACTTGCCATCTAGCGTCGAACAGAGCTGACATAAAGCCGTAGGTGGTGCTATCTGCGGCTCCTTTGTCTTTTTCGGAGGGTTGAGTGCGCTGTTGTATAGACCCTGGCGCAGGAGAATAGACCGTAAAAGAGAGAGACATATGCAGCCTCAGGAATTGCAGAATGATAACGGACATGGTACCCTACCTAAGGTTAAAGAGGTAAGACTGGACCTTGACGTTTCACAAAGAGACAGAGATACTCCGACCACTGCCAACGAAGGTCGTAGGCAATCCGAATGTTTTCGAAGCTGAGGTGCATCGTATGTCCAGTAGTTACTACCATGGCCCACAGTCCCGGCTAGCAGTGGTGATAAGATCTAGAGAGACATTAGAAAACGGAAACTGATAGCGAGATGTCCCGCGTGAGTTGCGGCTGTGCTATAGGGGCAGAGCAGAGGCCAAGTCAGTCAGTTCTCGCCGTGCAATGCACACTATGGGACAAATACAATACATGTTTTCTCTGCCTCACCTTTGAGGTAAAAGATTCTTAACGGCATTCCAATTCCGCGAATCAAACGCCATCTGTATCTCCTCCCTCGCCAGCCATTGGAAGTCTTCAAGCCCAAACTTATTGTCCTTGAGGTTCGCTTGCCCGGCCAAGATTCGGGCTTTCATAAAGAAAATTTTCTCTCCCCGAAGCACTGACCCTTTCTCCTCGTTGACACTGCCTTGACTATAATTGTATACCTGATGGCCGATTGGTATGTTTCCCACGACCCAAGTATTCATGTTCAAACCGCCGGTCTGGACAATAATCCTCTCTGCACTCTATAACAAGTCGCATTAGCACTCCAAGCTCTGGCAGCTGCAGAGTGATGTCGACTTACCGTGTGTAAGCTCTCCTGTCCCGCCAACTCAGCGGAAGGAAACCCCCATTGTCCTCTCCCACTCTTGACCACCAGATACAACGTCTTCTGCAGAGCTCTATTCAGACTCTTCATATCACCGCCTTTATCCGCCTCTGTGACCCTCGGCATCGGCTTCTCCACCTGCTCCTTCTTCACCACCTCTCCTTCTCCCTCGATATCTCGTTGCTTGACCTCGACCTCGGCATCCCTCAAGAGCCTCTCCACTTGCTCCTTAGGCTCGCTCACCCTGTCCCCCACCAGCAATTCATCGTTCCAGCCTTCTTCCCCATAAGCATTGTACACACCAATGTCCCGGGCCGGCGTTTTCCGCTCCTTTATCTTGCGCTTCCATTCGATGTCTGCTGGCGTGCCACGCTGATAGTAGAAGTAGCGAGTGAAGGGCAACGCGAGACGTTCGTTCAGGCGACGTTGGTAGAGGAAGTTGGATTTCTCAAAGGGGGTGAGATCGCGGGTCAGAAGAGGCGGGCGAGAAAGAATGACAGAGGCTTTCAATTTATAGATGATGGAATGAGACTGGGATGCTGTGAGAGGTGGTGGTGCATGATGAGTAGGGGAAGGTTCAGTGGGAGCCGTCTCAACAGCGGCGGCAGCCCTGGAGGCCAAGCGGATTTGATGCAGACACGTACGGCAAATCGGTGCAGAAGGTACTAGGCTGGTTAGCGTGCGGAATACAGAGAGAGAGAGAGATAGATAGAAAGAGTGGTGAAGTCTATGGGGAATGATGGCTACTACATACTTGACTGCAAGGCCAATTGCTGAAATGTAGTATGACGGCGAGTCATGAGATTGAGTTGTTGATTGATTGATTGATTGATTGATTGATTGATTTAAGAAGCAGTTCAAGAGGAAACTTTCAGTAAACGGATTAAATTACCTTAGTCCAGTATGAAACCTCGTCAGTTAAACTCTGTTTGGTCAACGCATCAAATGCACCAAATCTAAAACTTTGAAACTTTCGTCGCATTACCGATACCTAGAAGCCTTCAAATTATTGTACAGATGCGCGGTGAGGTGAAAAGCATCAAAGCAGCACGGAAGGGGAGGAAAAGATGAAATGCAAAGAGTCGTCGTCACAGGGTTGGGAGCAGTGACACCTTTAGGCTTGGGTGAGTGGACCCAAGATTTATTACACAACAATGCAGTCTGAATGACTTAGGTGCGCAGCGCTCCTGGGCAAGACTGCTCGACAGTCAATGCGGCATTGTTTCACTTGCTGGCAGAATTGATACCCATGCGCAGCAGCAATGCCAAGTCGCTGGTCTTGTTCCACGGGGAAAGAAGGAGCATGGCGCCTGGACTGCAGGAGAGTGGTTGAGCGGTGATGTGCGCCACCTGTGACCATACATAACTACATCGGCTAGAAAGAGTACGGCGTTGACAGCCTTTAGGAGCAGCGAAGAATGTCAACATTCATGCAGTACGCTATGCTGGCCTCAGGCGAGGCTCTTGAGGATGCGGGGTGGCGCCCAAAAACCGATCACCAACGTGAAATGACAGTAAGCCACGATTCTCTCATTGTTAGATGCGATGGTTCAGCTCAGCTATGTATCAGGGCGTATGTCTAGGCTCTGGTATCGGAAGCCTGGAGGTGCAATATCAGACCTCGGTCCATCTCTACCAAGGCGTGAGTTCTACAAAACTATCATTCTGCAGTAAAGGGCCTGACAGCACCTAGGGCCCGAAAAAAGTCTCTCCTTTGTTCGTACCCAAGCTGCTCACCAATTTAGCGGCTGGCCACATAGCCATGAAATTTGGCTTCAAGGTCGGCACCCTCTGAGGAGCACCAGTGCCACTTTATCTGATCACATCTCAGGGCCCTTCCCACGCCGCAACAACTGCCTGCACGACCGGCGCTCACTCTATAGGTGACGCATCACGCTTCATTGCCTTTGGCGACGCAGACGTAATGATAGCTGGTGGCTCCGAATCCTGCATCCACCCTCTTGCCTTCGTTGGGTTCGAACGCTCCCGATCTTTAACCACTTCGTTCAATCATGCCCCTGAACAGGCCTCTCGCCCATTCGATGCAGCTCGGGATGGTTTCGTCATCGGCGAAGGAGCTGGTGTACTCGTCCTTGAGTCTCTTTCTCACGCACTTGCTCGTGGTGCCCACATCTACGCCGAAGTTGCCGGTTATGGCACCTCCTCTGACGCGCATCACATGACCGCCCCGCCCCGGGACGGCAATGGTGCCTTTCGTGCTATGCGTCTGGCGCTCAAGAATGCATCTCTACCGCCTGCCAGTGTCGATTACATAAACGCGCACGCTACTTCTACTCCCTTGGGTGACCTTGCAGAGAACCGGGCAATCAAAGCACTGATGTTGGGAGAGAACGGCAAAACACATGCAGAGGAGATCAACGTCAGTAGTACGAAAGGTGCTGTGGGACATCTCCTGGGGGCTGCAGGGGCGGTGGAAGCATTGTTCTCCGTTTTGGCAATTAGAGACGGGATCTTACCTCCGACATTGAACTTGACAGATTTAGCAGTATCGGAGTTCAAATGCAATTACGTGGCTCTGAAGGCGCAAAAGAGGAAAGTAGATGTGGCGCTCTCGAATAGTTTTGGGTTCGGTGGAACCAATGCGAGTTTGTGCTTTCGAATGTATAACGGAAGGTAGTCGACAGATAGTACTTGTCACAAGCGATTGTAACGAGAGAAGTGTGGAACGATGTGCCTTATGTGGATTCGGTCTATGTCGACAGTCGCTCTGCCTGGAATCTTATCATCTCCCGACTGTTGTCCGTCGTCCTATATCAAAATACATCCCAGGCCGTCACCGTCACTATGCATTCTGCAATATTCGTCCAGCGAATGATGCGACCATTAGAAGCAGCGGTAAAGGAACTCTAAGCAAATGACGCCTGCCAGTGAGGCCAGACCCCTGTCTATATCTTCAGAATTGGTAGAAGACCTTTAACGGCGCTAAAAGCTGTGAATGCAAAGGACGACAGAGTGTTAGGCTTGAGAAGGTTTATTAAGTTTTCTTGATAGCTTCAGATATCTCGTTAGTGGACTCTGCGGTCTGCGCTAGCTCTTGTATTCTCTCTTCGAAGGGGGCACTTCATGTGGTAATGGTGGTGCTACCACTGACAGAAGCACGTCTCACAGTAGGATCGAACGTAGATTTGGCCGCATGATCATCGTCTTCGATGCCTCCTGGGATAGAAAGCTTCGACTCATCGTTTTGCATTTGCTTTCGCAGCCTCAGACGCTCTTCTGGGGACATGTTCTGCAACTCCGAACCAAAAGTGATCACTGAGGCCTTCTTTCCGTGCACAGTGAAGCTCCCCGTTCCGCGAGCTAAGCCTTCGCTTTCCGTCAAAGAAGAGTTGTCTTCGGTAAGGACGGCACTTCCGGCGGAATCTTTGCCTTTCTTGCTCCGATGATGGCTGGGAGGGTGAGAATCGCGAAGGGTACGATGTAGGCTTCGCCGAACCTTAGACCTTCCTTCATTATAGTCAGTGTCCGAGGGTTTTGATTTCTCCCCAGTCGTGTCTCCGTCGGATGTATCTGGGCGCTTCGCTTTGGCAGCGGAGGGATTTTCTGGGTCAACAAGCCCAGCCTCTTGCGTCGCTTCTTGCTCGTTCTCATATATACTTTGAGTGGGCGTAACTAGCTTTGTACTTAAATCACTGGGGTCCATTGCTTTAGCTGGGTCACTTGCGCTGCGCGAAGATGGCCGAGGTTTCAGGGGCTGCCGAGACGGCTGAGCTGTAGCAACGCTAGATTCAGACATGACAGAAGACTTCGCTGGCTGAAAAGATAACGGCGGTAATTCCCAAGAGCCTTTTGATTTGTGATTGCTACCCAGAGGTGAAGGTCGTATTGACTCAAAGACATCATCCATGTTGAAAGGTTTTGGTGGCAATGGCTGGGTGACAGGCCGCACTGCAGAATCCGATTGTGGAGTTGCTCGGGCAGTCGTCTGGTCGCCTTCGGGAATTGGTCCTACCAGCGAGGGTACCGGCAGTATCGAGCCTGTTACACTGTCATTCCCTGACCGACGGTCCATGCTCGACTTGATGTCTTCTTCAAGGTCCATAGCCAGGATATCTCTGTGACATCGTGTACGCCAATACTCCATTCGCATCCACTTAATCTTCGCAGCCATTCCACCAGCAGCGAGTACAACTTGTTCCCTCGTTCTATTCTGGATGGGGGCTAGGATCTGTAGGTGCCTAGCATTCCGTAACTGTATATCCAGCTGCTTCGCAGCCTCGTTCAGCTTGGCGTCTGCTTCTGCAATCTTTTGGGCCATTATCTGTCGTCTCGCAGCTTGAATTTGATATGCAAGTTCAGCGCCAGCTTTGTCATCTTGGACTGACGCTTCACTATGCGTAGAATGCGCTGACTGAGCGGAGTTGCCGGAATTCAAACGACGCATGGCGCGAGTCTTTTGACCGTCAGTGCTTCCTCCCACAAGACCTCTCATGCGCACACCAGCTGTCCGAAACGCCGAAGCATAATTCAACTTTGCGAGCCAATCGTTCATTTCAGATTCATTATCCGCCAAGAAAGTCTCCTCAAATCCACCATGTCGAACAAAAACCAGGGCATGTTTGTGCTTTTTGTAGGTAGTATCCAACAACGCCACCGCATCCTCTGTGGACATCAAAACATCGGGCTTGAATTGTTCGAGCGGGGGCCTGAAAATTACAGGCGACCCTGGAAGCCGGTGCTTGTGGTGGGAGTCGTGCTGATGCATCAAGCTTTTAATCCAAGTCGTGTTGCGGAAGAAATATAACTGAGCTCCTGTTAATATTGCACCCCACTCTTGCCATGGCGAACGAGCTTTCTTCTTCTTCATGTCCTTGCGCCAAAGTATTCCCACTTTGGTGATTTTGATATCAACTACTCCAGGATGGGCTTCTGCAGGATTCGCCATGGTTTCCGGCGACATAAAGGCTTCTGGTCGGGACCTCGAAGACAGTATTTGCAGGACCCCGGACTTGAAGAAAGTCTTGTTCAAATTGGCAAGGTTCAGAGATGGCGCTGTTCCAAGATACGTGTAATGGTCGTTTAAGTTCATAACGTCTTTGAGCGACGGACGAAGAGAGTCTAGTCTGTTATCCAAGATAAGGGTGTAAGGGTCAACGGGTTCTCGAGACGGTTTGCCTAAAGAGTCTGTACTAGGCTTTGTGAAGATGCTTTTGCGAGCTTTGCGCGCAACCATTCGCTCTCCATTGATATCGACATCGTCCTCGACATGGATAAAGGGCGTATAGGAAATGTTGTCATAAAAGCATTCCAAAATCTCGTCAGCTACACCTTGGCCCCTCGCATTCTTGGTATAGTCGTGTTTTTGCATCTTGTGCTTATTGTTTTTGTTGAAAACGTCCGTGTGAAGGATAAGGATTGAAAAGGCTATGAAGTATGCCTCATCTTGTACATGATAAATATCAGCGGATGACAGGTTGGAGGGAGCCATAGAACTTACCCGGTGACGCATAGACTCCCGGATTGCATTCATGGTACCTATTTGCAAAAGCCTGAAGAACGCGATCGATCTGCTGGGTCTCTTTGGGAAGTTCCACTTCCATCAACAATTTTCTAGTGGACATGTCAAGAGGATCGCCAAAGAATTTGAAGCCTCGCATGTAGCTGCGTAGTACGTTCTTAAAAAAGTCATCATTAGACTGGGACAGAATCGTTGCAACAACACCTCGGCTGACAGCTTCCTCGAGGCGGATTAGATACTTTGCCGGTGTGTCCCCCTCTTGGCGCTCAGGAACTATAACAGGTTCTCTACTCAGGCTGAATGATTGAGACTTTGATCCAGCCGAAACAGGCGTGCCTGGGATAGCAGGATGACTAGAGCCCTGACGCAGCTGTAAAGGCTCAGAATTCTGTCTGAGTCGAGATAAACTGAACATCCCTCCGAGACTTGCTCGTCCAGTAGTGGAGGACGACGTCCTACCCGACGGGGGCAAAGGAGGCGTTGGCAGGGGATCATCCTCCCCATTTTGCCTGATAGAACCCTTGGTCGAGGACCGGCCTCGGCGGCCAAAGGGCGCTGTGTCAGCCCGAATGGGCGAGGAACTCCCGGACAGCCCAGAGTGATTTGAGTCCAAGCCAGAGATATCGTCCCGTACATAAGTTGGAGATGGTAGTGGAGACGCGAGACCATTGCTATCATGACCCGGATAGAATGAACGATGTCCAGCAGTCGAGGGTGGAGTACGGGCAGGAGATAGACGGCGTGGGGATGCTGATGTACAGGCCCCGATTGATGCTCGCGGGATGGAGCTGGTATTTTGAGATGGTTCTGTAGTTGATACTCTGACTGGTAAAGGGAAAAGAGGGCCTTTGTTCTTCTTACGCCTCGGAAGGCGAAAGAACGTTGTCGTAGTTGACACCGTATGGGTTGTAGTTGTTGTTGTTGCGTAGACCCTCTGGTCTCCAAGACTCCCTTCTGACCTGGAAGATTCTGACAATCTTGAAACCGGCAAGGCCAAGGACGAATTGGAATCATCACCGTATGCGGGAGGAGCAGCCAGTCCCTTGAACCTGTCTGGCTCTTCGAAGGTAATGCGGGACTCTCTTGCGCTTGAATTGGCGAATGTAGGGTCTTCAGTATGTTGACCAGAAGTCGAGACCATTTCAGACTGAGAGGTCTTTGATGGCTTGGAAGGAGTCGTCCTGATCAATTCTAATGGTTTGTGACGGCGAGGTAACGTGAATGTTGACTTCTTTGTCCGAGTCGCATCCAGACTGTCTCGAGGTGCTGTAGTAACGATGGAGGGAGCTGCAATTAATTGCTGATTAGCACCTTCTGTCGGCTCAACCAAAGGCCGCTCTCCAGTTGATGAACTTACCTGCTGGCATAGGCGGCACCAGTGCGAGTTCATGATCTCTGGCTGTCTTCGATATCTGATATGCAACACATCTATCAGCCCGTTCCGGCCTATAGATGTTAGAGAAGGATAGAGGGAGGTTAACCTGAGGATCGCTGGCATGACGATACTTCAACAAACTAAATCGCTGACGCTTGTGTGGCTGGTCTAGCAGCGTTGGACTCTGCGCTCTTTCGGCAGAAGATGTAGCTTGCTCGACGGCTGACGGTTCGAATGAGTTCCTAAGTGGAGACGGTGTTTTGACAGACTCGGGCGCATCGTAGCCGAGACGTAAAGCGTTGTTGTGAGAACTGTGCCCATCGTGATTTTGGAATGAGAGAGGATCGATGGTGCTGTGACGACGGAGACCTGGAGTGGTATCTCCTGATCTGGCAGTCCGGAGGCGACTCCAAGGCATGCTGTATGAATTGTAGATAGAGCATTGAGTCTATACCCTTATGGTGTATAGCGAGGTCTTCTCCTTTATGGGCTTACTCGGGGGATGGTGTGGCGGCAGTAGGATGGAAGAATGTCGAAGGATGCTGGAGGATGAGGTGAGAGGAAGAGAAAATGGGCGATTGGACTAAACGAGTGACGGGCTGGGAGATGTGGGATGAGGGAGAGAGAGCAGGAGTTGTAGATGGAGGAATTTAGAGGGATCAGAGGGATCAGAGGGATGACATTAGAACTACTGTTCAAGAGGACTACAACTTCCAGAAGTTGTTGACCTTTTGGCTTTTGCTGAATTGGAGGGAGGGCTCAGGTACGAATAATAAATACAATAATACAACATAACAGTTACTACTAGTCCATTTGCTGGTATCTTTTCCTTGCCGCATCTGGCTCCTGACCTCAGTAATTTCCTTGATCGTCTGATCACGTATGTAAAGTATTGATGTATCATACGTAATTTTCGCTGACATAATCCCGTCAAGATGTTATTTATTGAACCAGCCAACCAGGTACAAGCAGCGTAAGGTAAGGCAGGTAATTCTAGGGCTTTTGGGTGGGGGGATACCTTATATCTCAAGATAATCATCCCCAAAGCAAAGCGAGCGTCTCCGCAAGCAAGGATCAAAAAAATCAGGCAGATGTTGATATTCATTATCACCTTTACATCTACTCGACGTGCTACTCACTTGATATAATCATCTATTCACGCAACCAAAAGACTGAAAGATGGGAAAATAACAAATCATGTCCAAATAACCCGACAAGACGACGGCAGAAGTACATGATAATGCATTCTTCTTCTGTCAATCGCTTTGCCCTTTCTGCACTGAACACTGCCCTACTCTTCTGGGCTTGGATAGTCCTCTCACCTCATGCCGTCGCTTCCTCCCTAAACCATCCTCATCCCGTCCCGCAACTGCCTCAAGTTCAACTACCCCAACAATCTTCTCGCAGCTCCCATGCTAAGTCATGGCTCTCACATGCCCGAGACAGCCTCATTCACACCATCTGGCGCATTCCTCCTCACGCAGGCCTGGCAAAGGCTAACGGCAAAGCTGCCGCGGTCGCCCGTCCTTCGCCAACACTTCTGGCAAGATATGGGGGGGACTTGGTCTTGCGCTTCGATATCAGTTCCATCGATGAGGCAGAGGCGCTTTCGCAAGCCATAAATGTGCTTTTTCTGGATGTCTGGGAGTTTACCACCGATTGGGTGGACATACGCTTGTCCAAGGATGTTGTAAGCAGCAACCGCAACGCTGGGATAGTAATGTGGTGCTGACGAATCTTTGCCCCCACAGGTGCCATCACTGTTGGGACTGCTGCCACCATCCCTGCAGCATGCTCACACTCCACTGATGCATGACCTCGCCCAAGCAATCTCGGAATCGTATCCTTCTCTCACCTTCGCAGATTCCTTAACGCCGCGTCATGAAGTCTCTCGGTCGTTCAGTCCTGACCTCCGCCCCTCTACCGATGAGACCCATATCTTCTTCCGCGACTACCAGCCGCTTTCTGTCATTGTCCCTTGGATGCGCCTTCTGCACTCTCTCTTCCCAACCCACGTCCGTATGATCAACATCGGCGTATCTTACGAAGGCCGGGACATACCTGCGCTTCGCGTTGGTGTACACCCAACCAACTCCGAACAGCCAAACTCTCCCCGTAAGACTATCATCATCGCCGGGGGCTCTCATGCTCGCGAATGGATCAGCACATCTTCTGTTAATTATGTTGCCTATTCTTTTATCACCGCCTACGGTAAATCCAAGTCTATGACCGAGCTCCTTGAAAACTATGATTGGATTTTCATTCCAACCCTCAACCCGGACGGCTACGTCTACACTTGGGAGAATGATCGTCTTTGGCGTAAAAACCGCCAGCAGACCGCCCTTCGATTTTGTAAAGGCCTCGACCTCGACCGCGCATATGGTTTCGAATGGGACAGCGAATCTTCGAAAAATAATCCTTGTTCGGAGAGTTTTTCCGGTGAAAGGCCATTTGAGGCTGTGGAATCTCGCCGTTTTGCCAGTTGGGTCCGCAATGAGACCGAGAACAACAATGTGGAAATTGCGGGGTTCCTAGACTTTCATAGCTATTCGCAACAGGTGCTGTATCCCTACTCTTATTCTTGCACCTCTTCTCCGCCATCGCTCGAGAATCTGGAGGAGCTTGCCGTTGGTCTGGCAAAAGCAATTCGCGTCACTAACGGTGAGAAATACGGTGTTACGTCTGCCTGCGAAGGGAGCGTCATGACCACACCGGACGAGAAATTTACACGGAGCAACGGCGACAAAGCCAGGGCCGAGAAAAGATTCTGGCCTCGAATGGAAACAGGAGGCGGAAGTGCTCTTGACTGGTTTTACCACGAATTGAAAGTTTCCTACGCGTACCAAATCAAGTTGCGAGACACTGGCAGCTATGGTTTCCTCCTGCCAAGTAAGAATATTCTGCCAACTGGAAAGGAGGCGTTCAAAGCCGTGGAATATTTTGGTGAATACTTGATGGGAAACAAAGGAATCGAGAAGTCTGTGACAATGCCGAGCGTCAACGACGGTGGCAAGGTACCAAGATCTAAAGGAGTGATGGATGATAAGAAGGAGGACTGGGTGGTGGTGGTGGAGCAGGAATTAGAGGATGACTCAGAAAAGGAGGTAGCCGCGAATTGGGAACTACGTCGACACCGAAGAAAGTAGGTCATGCATTATGTAACAAATTACCACACTGTTGAGTATAATGAAT
Source organism: Xanthoparmelia taractica (assembly GCA_033085395.1). NCBI lineage: Eukaryota > Fungi > Ascomycota > Lecanoromycetes > Lecanorales > Parmeliaceae > Xanthoparmelia > Xanthoparmelia taractica. Next base: position 19,102 of record JANQBS010000029.1, on the reverse strand, counting down.
GCCTTTTAGAGAAAGAGCTGAGAGAGGCTATTTTTGGGCAACGTCCTACATTTTCTTGAGGCATGGCCTGGAGTAATAAGAAGCCAAGACTATCGTCTGGTGATGCGGTATTAGCCAAGCAAAAAGCCCAGGACAAGACCATAAAGGAGACAAAATTTAGCTGGCAAGGTTCACAGTGTTGTCTTGAAAGCGGCCACAGCTAATGTTGGATAATGGACAAAATGTCACCTCAGCCAGTCTTACAAGTCCTTTTCCTTGACGGACCCGACCCGTCTTTGGTGTTCTTTCCCTTTGCAGATTTCTTAACAGCGATTTCCTTGCTCGTCGTAATCTCTCCATTACTGTTGTCATCCTCATCACTTTCATGTAAGGAGAAATGATTCCTCAGTGCCGTTTCACTCTTCCTCGCTGCTCTGCGTTTCGGCGCTGCCCTTTTGGCCAAATCAGTGGATACTTTACCCTTGGACCCCGTGACGGTTGCAGCTGCTTTCTTCCCGTTCGTCGGGGGTTTTCTCGGGACTGTTATCTTGTCGTCCAAAACTGCTTCGGTCAGGGCCCCCTCACGGTTATCAGTGTTCGGAGGCCCACAGTTCATTACATCAAATCCGCTGACAGAGAACCACTCAAAGAATCGCTGCCAACCGGAGCTTTTTCGTCTTCGATGGTGAGCTGGCCCGCTCTACGTCGGACCTCCACTGCGTCATGTCCTTTGGGGAGAAAACCTCCGCCATCAGGATCATCCTCTTCTGCAAGGAAGCCACCTCCAATGTCTTTGTCCTCGATGTAAGAAAATGGAACTCCAGTTAGTGTTGGACCTAACGAAGTATCGGCTTGCAGGGCCTTCCTGGCTCTGCTTGGATTTGTGAAAGGGTTCACTTCCTCGGCGGAATGCGCATCAACGTCGCCTCCATACTCTTCCCGGACCCGCTGGATTATACGCAGGCCCATCAGCAACTTCCTCCAGGTTGCTAGAGCGGTTTTCTCCCTCTTGCCTTCCTCTTTGATCCTCCGCTCTTCTTCATCCTTCTCCCACCTGTATATGTCCGAGCGAGTCAGCTTGAAAGTTGTCATTAGGGTAAAGGACTGAGCTGTGCGAAAAAATTTAGGGAGGTAAGTCTGCCGTTCGTCCACATGAAATAACTCAGATAACAAGAAGCGATACGAGTTTAGAAAGAATTGCCTAGGAGAAAGCACACTTACTCATTAAATACTGCGTGCTCGTGCTCCTTCGCTACCACTACTCCGGTAATTACAGGCACTGCCCTCTGCTTTCCAAATTCGAAACCTGTTACAGCTTCTGCGAAGTCTATACCCAGCCTCTTGCAAATTCTAACGGTGCTTCTTAGCGGTATATGAACAGCGCCGCGCGGGATCATAGTGGGAACATAGCAATCCATGTTACCAAATGCGTTCTTGGGAATCATTCCGTTTTTGATTGGTGGAGGAATAATCCAATCTGTCTGGTGCAAAGCGTACAAGCCTTGCTTGAGCTTCTCACCATCTCTCTCGGCCTCTTCAACTTCACGCTTACGCATCAGAGTGACAGCCCGAACTGGAACCATTTTCATTGGAAATTGGCCTATCACCAATTCCGATTCAGCATACTTGCCAGGTGAACATCTGTAAGGCGGACAGCATTAGAGAAACGTACCAGGCTTGACCGCCCGGCCTTCTTTGTGCCAGCTTTCTCCCGTGCGGCACATCTCAACATCACTACGTCGGTAAACAAGCTCCTCTTTCACGTTACTTCCTTTACCTATAATGAGTGTTTTTACAGGCTTCGAACCCGGCCGTAGCGCTTCTTCTCTTCGCAGATGCCTTTCAAGCACATATTCTGCCGAATTTTTGAAGCTTTGGAGAGTTCCCTCGCTTGCTTTAGGTTCCTTTTTCTCCGGTTTCAAAGCCTTGAGATCTTTAGCCTCCTCAATGTCATCTGCTACAGTCCTCATATCCGGGGTCCTAGAATAGTCGCTCATGACCGTCTTGAACCAATCATAGTCTTCGTAATGCTTAATCTTTCCTGTTTTATTGTAGACGGGTACTTTTTCAACTGGGATCCTTACTCCTCTGGTCCTACCAGGCCACATATGCCGTTTAAGATAGCGAGTAGTGACATCTTTGGCCGTTCCATCAGTGGAGTATGCCACGATGTATCCGAAAACCTGTTTTACTTTGTCCGCCTTGGCACCTCTTGATTCAAACTGAGCTAGATGTTCCGGATTAGTAGCCACAGCCGGAACGAGAATAATTGGGTCGACAGGAACGATCTCGCTGGTGATAGGAGATACGACCTCTGTCCAGTAGGTCGGAAACGGCATGTCTATATCGTAATTCATGTTGGCTCGCGCGCGAGGAGTAGGAGGCGTTACATCTATAACGGAGGCCGCGTCGTCGTCGTCAGACAGGATGCCCTCGCCATTGTCCTCCACCGAGTTTTCAGGGAGATCCATTGGCGTACTCTTCGCACCTCTAATCTTATCTCTTCTACCTATACTTCTTCTAGTTTCCTTAGCAGATTTCGTTGCCGCAGGCGTGCTGGTGAAATCCAGTTCTTCACTGGGGGCAGATATCTCATTTGTGTGGTTCATGTTTAGCAACTTCGAAACATTTGTCCTCTTTTGCGAGGCTTCTTCATTCTTGCTCCAACCGAATCCAACAGGCTGTAAGCTTGCCACCAGTCTCGCTTCGATCCCAAGGCCCCGAATGAGAGCTGTGAAAAGCTGTGCTCCAACGTCTCGAGAGCCTTCGCAACTTTGCGCAAGCTCTCTAAAATCCACAATGTTCCCTACTCGTTCGCCGTGCTGTTCTGGGTCGTGTTTGTCGTTCCTATAAGATGCAATCTGCTCCTCTAAGCCCACAAGTGCCTTGTACCCTTGTTTTCGTAGCGCGGGGGCCGTAATGGTGAACCGCTTCTTCCAATAAGCAGCCAGTATTTTGAGCAGTCTCAGGGTTGGGTCGCCTCGACTCATGTTGGGAGCACCTCTTTCTTGTCTCTGTGCATGTCCGCCCCAATCTCTTTGATTCCTCTCGCTTTGCTTTGTACGTTTCCCTTTCTTGGCCTCGTGTGCCGCGGACTTGCGATCCTCCACAGCAGCGTCTGGAGTCAGCCCTGCCACAGTCTTCCATCTGGTAATTTCCTTGTTCACGCTGGGTGGTAATTGACTGACTAAAATACGTTGAATCTCCTTGTCACACGTCCAGCCATTCCTGATCAGATTGTGGAAGAGCAAAAGTTGCACGTGCATCATATGTGTAGATATCCTGATCTGTCTTTCTATCTTGCTTGGTCCCTTTTTCTTACCATGAGGATTAGTACTGGAGCCGTTGTTGGCACTCTTCTCCAGTGTGAGCTCAAGGAGGTCAGCAGATTGGCCAGCGGCTAGGCTTGTGTCTGGCGTGGCAAAGGGATCTATAGCGTCTTCCCAATCGACCTCATCCTCGTCCCCCTCTTCGTGGTACGCTATCTTTGGTCTCTTAGATTTTGGTGGCGACAACGCATCTTCGAAGTCGGCAGTGCTAACACGGCTGAGAGAGCTGTCACTTTCTGAGCCACTCAACTGATCCACAAACGCCTTGTTATCTTGTAGAGTCGCGGACGCATCGGGCTTGTCTGCGGTATCAAAAAGACCTGGCTTCTTGGCTGACTTTGGCATCGGAGGCTTTGGAGCATTGGAGGAAAGGGTGGACAAGGGGCGTTTGGAGGGAATAAATGGTGGCATGGTGGAAAATGGTAGTCATTTGGCAACTGATCATCACCGCTGTGACACTGTCCACAGCTTGTTGGCGAATCAGCGACCCCTTCCGCCTGGAAAAAATTGTTTGACCAGCGATGACGTTTTGAGATATTGCTAATCTTGACCACAGGTCTTAGCGCCCAGATCTCGGGTAAAGTTGCCAATATCTATAGGGACCTTTAACCAAGAAGTACCCTTACTTACCTTGATATACTTTAAGGCATCTACCTACGGCCTTAGTTGTATGTATGTCAGGCTAGCTTTTCGATTGGAACATGATGGGGAGGGATCTTACACTCAAGCCAGTCAAATCAATGCCTTTAGCTGTACAATCCCCTCATCACTTGCCACTACTCCCTTCTGTCTGGGTCCAGCACGTGGATGAAGAAGAAGAAGAAGACGCAGGCTACAAGCCATGTGAAGGCAGATGCACGTCTTGGCCATGGCGCCAGATGGGGGCCTGCCATTGGTGTCAAGCATTCATACTAGTTGTTCTTGCTCTTCTTCTTGCAATTAACAGCCCGCTGCCCAACTCTATCTCAACCTTCTTCTCCATCCACGCCTCGTCTTTCCGCCGGTCCGGTTCTGCAGACCTCATTTTGTCAAACATTTCGTCCACAATGTCCCCTTCACCTCCATTGACACGCTTCTTGGTCTGGAATTTGTCTTGCCAAGCGCCGTAAGCGCTCCATGTTCTAATGAAGTCCATACACTCTCCAAGCGCCATTAGCCTATTCAAAAACATGGTGCCTTCGCCAGTCTTTGGTCCACCTGTTCCAGGCTCGTACTCAATCCGCTGTACGTCTTCCCACTCCTCCCCCGGCGGTTCGATATCCCTAAATTTGTTTTCTACCTTTGGTCTGCCCGGTTGTGACCAGTATGGACCGAGCGATCGCTCATCGCTACTATAAGCATACTCGTTAACAATCTTGGTTGCCTGCGCGTAATCTACAAAGACGGGGTCTTTGTATCCCCAGAATGCCAAGGTACCACTCTTTTTCACGACTCTCCCCATCTCAGGGAACAAGCGCGTGGCGTCGAACCAATGCGCCGCTTGGCCTGCCACAACTAGATCAATGGATTTGTTTTTAAGAAATTCCAAGCTCTCCGCAGACGACCTGCGAAAGGTGAGATTTGGATTATCTTCCTGCGCTGTTGAAGAATGCGCTTGCTCAATCATCCCGTCCGATAGATCAGTCCCAATGACCTTGGAAAAGAATTTGGAAAGGTAGCGAGCAACGACTCCATGGCCGCAGCCGAGGTCTAAACAAATCTCCTTATAACCACGATGGTACGTTAAGACGGCATTGTATAGGGATGGAGGGTAAGAAGGACGGAACGCCGCATAGGAAGAGTGTGAGAAATTAGGTTTCCTGCTAGGAAGTCAGTGTTTTCTATCAATGAAAATATTAATACCACAAACGCAAATTGTGCCATGTTTTACATGGGAAACCAATACAATGTTCCTGGATGGCTGGATTAGACTCACAGCAAGGTGACGATTTCGTGGCCTTCGACAACCGCTTTTAGCCGAACGCCCGCATTCGGGTCTCATGAACTTCTACTGCAGAACTTTCAACGTCCTTGAAGTGGTTTTGGTTATGGAAGCAGCAGCGAAAAGCTTCTTTTCGTCCAGCTATTTTGCCGTGGCAGGTCAGTCTATGATCATCGAAGATGACCGGAATTTGACATACCTGCCGTAGGTGCAAGCCAATCTCCTCACAAGTTTGGCTACCAGGGTTCGGCTTCCCTTTCACTTGCATTTCAGGGTACATACTCATGTTGCATCCAAGTATTAGCCTGGTATCACGCCCGGAATCTACCTGTCCAACCCATTACCCCCTCCCGCCCCAGTATATCCGTTTCTTCGACTACCTACTCCACTATCCCTTCGCCTTTAACCCTGCCGCATCCAGCAGAAACCTCGATCAGCATCATTACGCAGCCTTCAGTCACTCTCCAAGTACTCCGAGAAGCCAAAGACGCAGGAGTGTCCTCGGTTTGGCTTCAACCCGGCAGTTTTGACGATGAAGGATTGGAGTACGCTAGGAAGGAATTCAAAGCCGGAATTGGCGGGGATGGTGGGCTTGGCGGTGAAGGGTGGTGTGTGCTTGTGGATGGGGATCGGCTCCTACAGGCAGTAAAGGACGACTGGAAGACGGGCAAGCTGTAGCGATCATCTACTAATCTGTGCAATCAAAAGGACATTGGCCGAAGTAACAGAGTTACATTTCGCCTTTCTTGAGGTAGTGTCTCAAATTGACATCGGTTGTTAAACAGAGATAGCTCCAGCGCTTTTCCCATTACGTCGCAGCAGAATTTAGGCGCCCTGCCAGACGAGGTTAAAGTCTACCGAAGTAAGAAATCCTCGGACTTTGACGACACGGGCACAGCCGACCAGTATGATAATCTCCCACCTGGCAGATTCATTTGGCCTCGTAGCCACCACTGCGTAGGGTCACAAGAGGCTGACACCCAAGATTGCATAACCCGCCGACACTTGCATCACCTGGAGTAATGGCTTAGACCTTCTGATCTGGTCTTGGATTCCTAATGGATATCAAATGGAATACGAGATCCAATCCTTTTGGGGAGAACACATCAACGCCGGGTCCCATCAATCAACCAGATCATATCACATCAACATCAGTCACTCTTACCCCTCCGTGGAGACTCTCCAAAAACTCTCCCCCTTGGCGGAAAGTGGTCTCGTAGCATGAGCTCTTGCTCCGCAGACCACGCTCCAACCTCTGACCCCGCGTTGGCATTTCTGAACGTGCTTCGCCTGTCCCCATCCTCGGCATGATCGCCATTTCCAGTCTCGAAAGCATCTTCACTTAACTCAATCAGATCGCCTACGCCAGATCTTCCCCTGGGGGTTGGCGGCTGAACGGAATTGGCAGCTTTGGTCGCAAGCTTACGCATCCAGCTTTCAATGGCCCCGCCTACATTCTCAATACCACCGTTACCGTGCGAAGATGTCGAGTTCACAGACTCAGAAGATTTACGGGGCGCCAGATTGGGTAAATGCGTAGCAAACAACTTGTTTAGTCCATCCTGGCCTGGGCCTGGGCTGCGCACGTCCCTACCCATTGTGCCAACCCCACCGGGCCCCTGTAGTTGATGAGTCAAGTAGGAGCCGGAGGACGATCCCGACTTGGATATCTGCCCTTGGGGGCTAGACTGACAGCTTCCCCTGGGCAGATCAAGGGATGCCGGTGGTGTTTCCAGGTCTGAAAACGTCAAGGATTTCCGTCTGCTGCGGGGGAAATATCCAAGCATTTTACGTGACAGGCGAGCAATTTCGACCGCGTCCGGGAAGCCATCAATCATAACCCATGAGTCATGCTTCCAAGGGGGTTCTTCGGGGTTTGAAAGCGAAATTGAGATCGAGGGAGAGGTGGGTATGCTGGACAAGGGTGTACCCTTTTCCTTCGGGCTCTCGTGTAAATCTCCCCAAGGGGATTGAAAGGCCGTAGGCGTAGGCATGATTTCCTCAGAGTGGGCGTCATTTAGTTTCGAAGGGTTGTCAGGCTCTCGTATTTTCCGTCCCTTCACTCCACAGGCGTCGACCGGTAGAACGACCGTTTTCCGGACCTGGATACTGTCGTTGGGCCACAGTCGGTTTGCCTTACGAAACACGTTTGGCTGGCAACTATATTTAATCATGATTCCTGCGAGCGTATCCTCTGGTTTCACTTTGTGTAGATAGACCAATGCATCCCTATCATCCTGCCCTCCCGGAGGCGCTGACGTGTGGTTCGTCTCATCCGAGTCCCTTCTCTTATATCGTCCCGAGACATCCGGTGAGATATGTTCATTGGCCGCCAATAGGTTCTCACGTTTCCTTGCCTGCACAAGCATCTTCCGAGCACCTCGAGTCCCTGGACCGGCTTGACTCTCTCCACCCGATGGGCCCCATTGAACAGGCGGGGCACTGGTATTGCGGCCGTGAGTGGCTTCTATCGGACGGCGCCTGCGCTGTGGCGAGCGGCCTGGACTTGATGCTCTAGAGCTATTTCCGCCTATAAGGTTAGACGCGAATCCTTGTAGGGTGGACCATGAGCTTTCCCAAAGACCGGTAGCGAAAGTTGATGGGTCCGACTGAGATTCAAGTACGCCAGATGCTCCGAGGAAGCGGTTACTACTGCGACTTCCCTGTGCCTCTCTGTCTGCCCGCCTTTGCCGGGAGAAATCTCTTGAGGATTCCGCTTTTGAAGGGGAAGACGACGTAGCGGGGCCGTCGAGCCATTTAGAAGTTGTGGCCAAAAGGGAAAGTGCCTCATCGTCTTCATGCGTTTGCCGGCGGATGCGCGGACGTAAAGTTGTGGAGCTGCTAACTGAGGCCGTGGCTGACGAAGGTCTGTTGATGTTCATCGCCGTGGGGGCCAGCTTTTGCGTTCAAGCAGCGTTGACATTTGGCTGGGGAATATTACTCCAGCCAAATGGTGATATAAGGATGTTATGACATTAGAGTCGTTATGTCGAACGTCTCTCATTATCTTTCTGTAAAGATTCTTACGAATAACATGTGTAGTGTAGGATTGAAAGGTACAATCCAACATAGTGAACTCAGCCTTACCTTACGTGCTTACCTTGAAACAGTCCATACTTTCCGCGCTAGGAAGTGTGAAACCGTACTTTCAGACTAGTAAGGTATGTACGTTTAGCCGATGCAGGTAACTCTGCCGAGGTACCTTATTATTTCAGTCTACTTTATAAAGCTACCTATGTATTTGACCATGGAGAAAAAGGCTCGAAGTTGCCGCTTTGCACTCATGCATCTTAAGATAGAACATCAACAAGCTATACGCTTCTAAAATGATCTAGGACTACATTCCGTTCAATCCGCTTAGATCACCCCCATTCATGCCAAAGAACTGGAACCTGTACATGTACATTGTGTCAGTAAATGCGTGTCGAATGACTCTCTCTTAGGTCGACGACTCACCAATCTTCCACATTCAATGCCGTGGGGACGACTGGGCCTTGTCCCCGGCTGCTACTGCTCCAGCTATCCTCAGGGCTGTCGCCTGGGAACGGTCCTTGCCAGGCAGGGGCCTGCTGTTGTATCCCTGGCATTTGGGACATACCTGCTACTTCTTGCATGTTTCGTGAAGAACCTTGCTGCTGATTTTGCATGGAAGGTTGCAGCAAGCTAGAAGGTTGCATCTGTGACATTTGAAGCTGAGGATCAAGATTCTGCTGAGTTGGGAATGACGGCATTGCAATGTTGGTGCTTTCGGGGAATAGCTGGTCCGGCTGGAAGTTCTCCCAGAGATTTTGAGAGATATGGGGCGACTCGCGAGTCACTAGATAGAGATCCGGAGGTGTTGCGGGAATAGAATAGGAAGGGTTGAAAGGGGTAGGCGGACGTGTATTACTGCGGGAACTCCCCATGAATGCGTCGTTTGATTGACGAACATTGAGGGAACCCATGGGTGCAGAACTTGACTGTCCCAAGTCCCTCGATGGCGTAACCGCTGGAGTCTGAGGCCGAGATCGCTCGTAAGAGACTTGGGGAGCCGGAGGTCCGTTGGCGAATCCCAACTCCATGTCGTCGTACTTGCGCTTTTGCTGTTGATCCTCCTTCTCGAGAAATGGTCGGTTCTCTATCCTTGGCTTCTTGTGCCTCTTGCCTGCTGCCTTTTGCAGCCTGTCTTCGAGCACTTTATTGCCAAGTATGGATTCAAACAAAGTGTGGACCATTTTAGCTACCAGCCAAACTTTCGATACTTCCTTGAGAGCGTTCATGCATATCTGCAGCCGTTCTTGCGTGGCAGCTACTACGGAAGGTACCGACGAGCGCATCTGATAAACGTGCATAATGAGGGCAGAGAATAAGCTGTACACACTGCGTTACAGTGTGAGATAAAGCTATCAGCTGATCGGCTGTGAGATTGAACTTACACAAAAGCCGGAGTAAATTTCAGTTCATCTGACTCTTGTAAATGTTCGATGATAGAGGTAATTATTCCTGCGGCCTGAAAAGCAATGTTCCTCGAGGGATAAGCAGCGTCTGTAGGATAGCCGTTCATCTGTCCGTTGCTTTCTGATGTCGCAGGGGGCATATGCGCCCTGTGCAACAGACAAAGCGTAGTGCTGGGGAGTGTCAGTGTTACACACACGGAGATCATTGCCGCTCACGGCTTACTAGTAATTTGCGTGTAGTAGCGCCGACCAGAAATTGTGACTCGGTTTCTCCCAGTACACTTCTTTTGGGCAATTCTGGAGCCAATCCGCAAGAGCCATGTCACTATGGGTAAGATCAATGGCGTTCTGGCGCCGGGCTTTGGACGCTACCGAATACTGTTGAGATAATACCAAGCCCATGATTTCGGTCAAACGGACATACTGAAGGAAGAACTGGACATGAACCGGATTTGGTGGGTATTTTGCCGGTTGGTCTACCTCATCCTCGATAAAGTCGTCTTCAGAAACCATCTCAACGTCAGAGTCATCCGTATTAATATGGACTGGTCGGCCGAGGGCCACGGCTACTGATCTGTCGCGCGTGAACAAAGTCCACCATATGCGTTTCCACAGCCTTTTATCGGGTTTGCTGAGCTGAGAACCCTCAACGCTGCGAGGCTGTAAGTAAGAAGCTAAGGCGCTAGATGCTGTGGAACACCCGCCTTCGGTGCATGCCAGATCCTTGGGCAACAACAGTAGCTACTCTGGTCCAGTAGAACACATTTTTCGTCACGTCTTCCTCGCCATCATGTCAGCCAAAGTTGCGCTTTCGTCCACAGCGTCATCGTACCTTCAGGTCCTTCCCAATACCATCCCATCAGTACCAGGGCTTGTACTATTGTGACGCGGTCGTCTTCATAGTTGGCGTCATATAATGCTTTTGCACGCTTGTAGAATGTCATTGCGGCGGGGGTGGTCGAACCGTTTGCATCCGTCAGTTGAGGGTTGGTACACACTCTTGAACCAGCAAGCAGCATAGCCTGTAACAAGAGTAGCGAAGGCGGGTTTTTAGTGTCTCGATAGCGGGTCATGAATCGACTCCGATTGATGACAGGCACGACCGGTGCGACCCACTTGAAAAATGACTCGACAAGCTCATCACAGAGGACGCGAGGAGGAAGAAGAAACGCTCCTCTCTGATGCAGTATGTTTACTTCAAGGTCGTCCATGTCTGTCAATTGGGATCGCGATCCTTTGACCGTATCTGGCAAAGGGTAATGTACAACATCTGTTGTTCCGTGCCTGTCGTGTACAAGCAGAGACAAATTCGAAGACTCTCCCAGATAAGCGACCCTTCCAGCTTCTTTAATTGGAGCTCTTGCAAACTTGGGCTTCATGAAGTGTGCGAAATGTAGGTTCTGGGTCCCCTGTTGAACAACTTGCGCGTCGGACAGGGACGTGGCTGGCATACCATCGTGAACGCTGTAGTCGGAGTCGCGTGGTCTGTCAAAATCGTAGCCAGCAGGGTTCTCTGGCTTTGGGGACTGCGCTTGAATGGACTCTGCTGGATCACTGTTAAAGGAGCTACTGTTAGCATGCCACTGTACTCTAACACGTCAGTGAACCCAGCTGTCACCAGCACGACGGCATGAGACCCGTACCAGCTCTCGTTCCACTTGAACCCGACACTCTAGGAGACATTGCAATTGAGGGACTCTACCTGTCTGAATCTCTCGATTTGCCAGCAGTCTTCTTTCGTTTGGGCGCGGGGATCTTGCACTCAATGGAGAAGGCGACACAATTCGTGCCTTTGACTAGTCAGTATCTGTGCCATGGGTGACTGGATTTCGAAGACAGCTCACAAGGGACTCCCAATGAAGCTGCATCGCACCTGACTTTTCGGGCATGACATGTTTCACAGGCTCGAGATGCTCGCTGCCTCCTGAAGCTGGGATGTGTAGGGATCTGGTCGTTTGGTGCCGGCGCACCATTGGGAGCGCCGGGCGCACTCATCCTTTCTCTTTCCATATTGTAGAACAGCCCTGCATCGCTCCCCTTCTTGCTTAGCACTTCCCGAAGGCTTTCGTTTCCCAGCCCGGTTGTTTTTGAGGTCAATAAACTTTGTAGTGGGACAACGGTCACAGCTGTCGCTTAAATGAAGATCCTTCTACCTATCACAGCATGACGAGGCGCGGGTGTGGTAAGACCGAAGATGTTAAGGTCAAGAATGAACCTTCGCCAGCAGATATGATTATGTTAATGTGTTACAATAGAACTTTCAATGCTACGGACTACAACCCACTGGAGCTCATCAATTGCGGGAAAAGTGGGGCAGATCTTGCCCTTTTATATAGTAGAGGTTCCAGCATTGACCCTACAGCAAGCAAGAGACATTGCATACGAGTGTACTTTGTCATCTCATATGCAGGGTAACCAGCCACTACGTCCTCAGGTGCAGCAACGCTTATCCGCTCTCGTACTCTTCCTCTGATCGTTGTTGATTCGCAGCAGTACCATATGGCCTTCCTTGTCTTCCCATCATCATGCTGTACCGCCTGACAACTTGTGCCAGAATCTCGCAATTCTGCCTAGAATCGAAAACCTGTGCGTGGTCCAAATCGTCAAACCACAAGATATCCAATCCTTTCCCTTTCCACTCCCTATGCTTCCACCCCTCTGCTGATGGCTCGCCATCGCTACCTTGTGCTAGGTAACGTCCCACAGCCTCGGTATCCACAATGAGATCCCGCGAGGCGAGGCATACGGTCACCTGCCGTCGCTCCAAGTCATGTTTCCACAATATGTTTTCAGACCAGAAGAACCGTCTAGATACTGTAAACAGAGCTGTATCGGAGGCATCCTGTCATCGGGTGATCACTTACCTTCCTAAAGTATGAGCAACGCCAATGTCCATACTGGCAAAATCTGAAAGGAGGTCAGCTAAATGGTGGTAATCTGCGGGTCTCAACTTACAATGAAGCTGGTGTTCGTTAGCTCGTATCGGTTTCCGGGCCGTGAAGTTGTAAGCCACGTCCGGGAGGTGCAAAAGGATTGAAACTGGATCAATGAGTATAACCGGCCCGAGCAACTTGGACGTTTCGGAGCAGTGTAGTAGGTGAGAAGAAATCACGCTACCATAGGAGTGGGATGCGAGTATGCACTCATGCCAACCATGGTATCGGAGAATTTGGAGAATCTCAAGACACATCTGGTTTTTCCCTAAGGCAGCACCTGTGATGCGGAAGGAAATAGGCATAATCTCAATCGCAATGATACCAATATCGCCAACCTCGTCACGCTTATTATGTGGTCTGTTGATCTGATTTAAAAAGTTGACATAGGGGTAAAGGCCTATTCCAATTCCGTGTATAAACAGAATCGGCAGTCTACTCTGTGAGTTGTGTGGCCGATGCCAGTATGTAAGAGTTTTGGCAGGCGTTCTCTGGTTACTGAGCAACCCAACCGGACGCAGTGGGAACACATCAAAGAAATGGCTATCAGAAAGACGATGAAAGTGAAAAGAGTGCCAGATGAGGGAAAGCGAGGTGATTGTGTCGACACAGAATACACACTGAGATTTAATATTAGTACTATAAGTGCAAAGTGCCGCCGTGACTTACAAAATACCAGAGCAGGGACCTATGTAGGCTTTGAACCCGATCGAGGCTTACTCGCAACGAGACCGCATCCCCGCGTCCTGCCTCCAGTTTTCTTCCCAGACGTAGCTCGGTCTCGTCGGCGTACTCCTCCAGCTCGTCGTCATCCTCGGGACCATGATCCTTTTTATTGAGGAAAGCCCAGCAAAACAATTCTATGTTTTTGAGCACTCTAAGCACGGCTGGAAGATTTGGAGTTCACCTTTCACGTTTTCACGCTTTATCTCTGATGCCGGAGCTCCCCTCATCCAGCCCGCGATATACTTTTCAGGGTCCTCTACAGTGTCCAGGCAGAGTTTGAAAAGCTTCCGCCGTTGCTTGCGGGGCAACTGCTCTGGATGAGAGGCTGCTCTTTGAAGCAAAATGGTTCTGGGTACATAGATCAAGGCGAAGAAGGCGGTTTCCGCGACAGCCCATATTTCAAGCACCAGTGGAACACGATACGTCGAAGGGCGTAAGAGCAGAACGGTCATGCAGTAGACAGAGCTTAGAGGAGCAATGTAGTGAAGGAAACAGATACAAGCGCGAATGAAGGCATAGTTTGCAGTGGAATTGTCGATCATCGCGCCTGAACTACTTGGTGGTCATCTTAATTCAAAATGGTCAAAGGGCAAAATTTAGTATGTCCTCAGATGAAGTCTGCTTGGCCTTTGAAGTAGGACTTGGGCCGAGCAAGCTTTTTGAGGCCGGAAGTTTTTGGTTGAGCAGTATAGAGGTAGCCTCGTACCGTCGAAATGTTTTCTTTGAGTCTACATTATATAGGTGATGATCTACGTCTGGCGTACTTGGCTGGTAGCTACGTAGACTCTCCAAATGGAGTAGAACGTACCATATTATACCCTACAATATGCAAGCCTCTTGCTTCCTTTTCTTCAACTTAACGAATCGGCGTGTGCACAACAGATTGCAATTCTTGGTGTTGGAAAAGATTCTCACCTTTTCCATCCATTCTTTATACCCTCTTGATTCTGAATATCACAAGGGATATCGTTAGCCGTTTCTTTTCTACATCATCACGGGAACTACTTCTTACTCTTTGTGCCCTGCTTGGTTCGAGAAGGCGCAAAATGTCCGTACCAGCCAGTAAGCCAGCAATCTACTTTGGCAATTTCGTGGTTACAGCACAGGTTCATCACGAGAGCTTCAATGCCTCAAAAGCTGCCTCTGACCTTGCTCAAAGGTCTTTCATCTTACACCGCATTCATTCGCTTTCGTGAATTTGAAGCCTCTGCTCCCTGGCCATGTTCTCGTGTCTCCTAGACGGGTCACTCCTAGGCTTTCTGACCTCACTCATACCGAGGTGACGGACCTGTTCCTTACCGTCCAACGAGTTGGCCGGATGATTGAACGGGTCTACAATGGAACAAGCCTGAATGTGGCCATGCAAGATGGCGTCGATGCTGGCCAGAGCGTACCACACGTCCATACACACATAATACCTCGAGGAAAGGCGGACTTAGATGATAGGGGAGGTTCGGACGCGATTCACGATATGCTGGAAGGTGAAGAAGGGAACGTAGGAAAACAACTCCGGGAGTGGTCTGAGGATAGGCCAAGGTTCCCCAAAGTCGCTGACGAGGCCCGAAAGCCAAGAAGTAAGGAGCAGATGACCGAGGAGGCCCAGAGGCTTGCCCAAGAGATGGAGAAAGATTGAGCTGATGAGGTTGTTGGACTAGAGGAATGGAAGGATGAGAAGCAGCAAGCTCAGATTGCAATTTGCGGTCCAAGTAACGTGTAGCGTGAGATAGAGCTCTGATTGCAGAATCAATGTAGTGTGTCATAGCTCCGATTGCAGTATCTAGACGGTTCTTCTGGTCTGATGTATACATGCTATTCTCCCCATTGCCTCTTCCCAACCCTCAGCAATCCCTAATTATCCACTTGTTCCCTCATCGTAGAATGCTCGTCTCTATTTGGCAAAATGACCGCTGGTTTCCCCGTCTCAAAAGGCAATACTGTAAAAGTTGTTTGAATCCTGAATGCTGCGAAAGGTACAACATACCTCCGGCACTCGTACTACTAAGTGTAGTAGTAGCAGCAGTAATAGTAATGCTTGAGGTGCTACTCAACCAATCTGCTATTCCCTGATAAAGTTCTGACAGTGATGGGGGTAGTACTCGACGTGGAGGCCGATGGTTGTGAGGTGGAGGCTGATGGGTTTAAGGCTGATGCAGTTCGGGTAAGTTGAGAAGAGGGTTGAGTAGCGGGTTAGAGAGCGGGCGGTCTTTAAAGACGAGGAGGGCGATAGGGAATGGGGCTCTCTGAGGGCGTAATGGCATAGCTAAAGAGGCTGATGAGGCGCCAGCCAATGAATTTACCGCCTTGGCAACCCTCTATTGCAGTCGTGTCGGTTGAGTACATTGTGCGGCTTTGTGAACAGGCTTACGGGCAGAGGTAGCAGTTTTGGACGCCTCGCCGGGAAGGTATGTTTGTGATTGGTTGATGTTCAGTGGACCCGCATATTATTCGTATTTGTTGCTGCTCGTGTTCAACATCTAGCCAAAATTTGTTAAATCTCTGCTCCGCGAGCTGAGCGTGTAAATCTTGCAACTAGTCCCTAGGAACTATGAAATTCAAGCCTACCTTAAGTACCGTTGTTAGGCGATACAGCTCAATAGAAAGATAACGAAAGTACTTCTATAAGTATTGCAGATTGGTTATCTCATACCTCTACAACTTCCCTCACTCTTCTGTCTTTCCCTATGACAAGCCTTAATTGTCTCCCATTCCCTTCATTGAACGCGCCTGCTCTCAATGTGCTCGTGAATAGCTCGTATGCCGGGTAATCTACTGTAGTCAGTCCTAGCCAGATTGGTGGAAAAGGTGCATACAGGCATTCACAAAGTCAACCACTTCCTCATCAGCCATGCCCGAGCCTTTAGTCTTACGAAGCTCTCTCTCGCTTTCAGACCTCCACTCATACACAAACATTGGGTCTTCGGCGTCCAAATGGATCAATGCATCCAGCTGGTCTGTCAGTTGATCATACCCTCGCAAAGCCTCATTCACGAAATCTATATCCTCTAATTTGCTCCACCCGAGGCGCCCAACGTAATCTCCTTTCTCTCGTTTTCTAACAGCACCTTCCCACTCCCTTACCAGCTTTTCTCTCGGCAAAGCTCGGAAGCCCACGCACCAGCCTTCAAAGATAACGACTTCGGTCTTATGTCTCTTGTCTCGATTCGCTTCTGCCCACTCCTCTTTTGGAATTCTATCCCCTTGCCCACGATATGCACTCTTATCGTAGCTGGGAATTTGTGTCACTTTGCCCTGTTGGAGGTCCGAAAAGACAGAAAGGGCCAAGGGAAGATCATGAGTAGATGGTTGCCCACGATGTTGGACCAGAGGATTGGAAGGATGAGAAGCAGCAAGCTCAGATTGCAAATTGTGGGTCAAGTAAAAATCATCAATGGAAAGCACTGTTGTCGCAAGAGCATGTGGGGGATGGCGGAGCTTTTCGGCAAGAGTCGAGACCTACAGGAGAGCAGGATGATTAGGAAGGTGGAGTGTAAAATGGGAAAGTCGTCCAAAGCCAAAGCCGCGCACAGAGAGCCCGAGGAGCTAGGAACATGGCGCTGTAAGAAGCTTTGACGTTTAAGGACGATTGAGCCAAGACGGTATTGAAGTCTTATTGCATGTTGATGGACCTACTAAATGACTTTTTCCAATCCCCTGAGCGCCATTCACTCC
The DNA here is from genome assembly GCA_033085395.1 of Xanthoparmelia taractica. NCBI lineage: Eukaryota > Fungi > Ascomycota > Lecanoromycetes > Lecanorales > Parmeliaceae > Xanthoparmelia > Xanthoparmelia taractica. The sequence goes on along the minus strand of JANQBS010000029.1, from coordinate 2,109 downwards.
GACAAAGATGGGAAATTGATAGGCATTATCAGATGAATTTTTCCTCATACAATCAAGGATAAATCGAACGCAATGATCTGACCTGTCATCTGCAACCGCAGACATATTGATGCGTTGACCGACGATAGTCATATGAGGAGCTTTCAAACGCTAACATCAACGATATTCGTGCCCTTCCTGGACAGCGCTAGTGGAGCCCTAACCCTATATTCGGAAGAGAACCCAGTAGCGAAAGACCCCTAGAATCTTTCCTTAGGGGCGCCTATAGGGACTCTAGGCACAGTTCCGAATAAGATATAAGCGTATCGTCTAGGCAACCTTTCCGATGGGGCGTTATCCGAGATCTTGGCGCAGAAGCCTTGGCGTCCCCCTACGAAAGACGTCTTCGCCGGAGCAACGTTGATCCCACCCGGGCTTGGCATACCCTATAGAGAACAGATGGCAAATCCATAGCACGCTGTAACGGAAGGCTAGTTCGTGGTCGTAATGGGTGGTGAAGAGCACCCTAACACCATATAAGGGGTTGGTTCGCTGGCGCTCAGCAAGCGGCCTAACCAATATAAGAGACGTATAATCGATACGATAGTAGTTTATATATCAGATACTAAGTTATAGTAGAACTAATTTCTAAAAAATACGAATATTTTAAAATATATAAAGATAATATATAATCGCTAAGATCTTAAATTATAGATCTTATATTAAATTTTAAATTTATAAATAATTAACGCTAATATATATATAGCGCTAGATTTAATAATTATCTTCTCTTTTAAATTCTAATTCTTAGATTCTATTTAATAAAATATTTTTAATACGTAATATAAAAAATCTTTAAACTTTATAGAAAATAAGAAAAAGTATTAATAAACGATATTACTTTTATAATATTAGTTTTAATTATTAATAATAAAAGATACGCGCTATAAACGCGCGTTAATATTATTATTATATATATAACGTTTTTTAACTATAATTATCTCGATCTTATTATATTAATATATAATATATAATATATTTTTTTATAATACGATAGTCTTAATATACTATATGCAAGTAATAAGTAAGTGAGAAGATAATGTATTTCTATGGAGAGCTCGGAGAATAAGTATCTACTATAGTCTTACGCTACTATTAATATATTCTAATCTTCTTAACTTCTTCTTTAGTAAGAAAGTCGTCTTCGAAAGACTTTCTTAGACTTATAATAAATATTTATAAATAAAAGAAAAGTTAACGTCTACGTTAAGTAGTAGATATTATAGTATATATATTAAGTTAATAACGTAGTAGTTATAGTATACTTATTTCTTCTTGCGAAAGACTTTAGTCGATTAAAAAAATTTCTTTAAATAATCTCTTTCTCTCTTAGATATAAACTACGAAGCTAAAGCTTATAATAAAGTCGATATTAATATCGTATTAAATATATATAAAGTAGATGTAGATATAGAGATAATAGTTACTTAGAAACGATTAGGTCTAATAAATAGCTATACTTAACGTCTTTCGAAGTTTTTTATAAGCTTCTATATCTTAGATAAATCGTCTAATATATATTAAATATTATACTTATTTTCTTAATACTTTTATTTAATTAAATATTATATCTTCTCTTTAATAATACGCTTCTTTAGTAATCGCTTAATCTTATATTTATTCTTAATCTCGAATATTATAAGAGATAAATTAAAATAGCGAGTTCTTTAATACGAATTCGCTATAATAGCTAATTCTAGCTAAGTAACTAAAATAATTAAATAAATCTATATTATAGACGATAACTTAAATTAATAGATAAGAGTTTCGATTTTCTTAAGAATCTTAAATAATTTAGCTCGTTATTAATAAAGTTTTTTATTATTAATATTAAATATTTCGTAATTATAATATAAGCGTAAGTAAGTTATAATATTTTTAGTCAAGTCGAGCGACTTATACTTCTTATTATAGTGAATTTTAATTATAGTATTAGCGAAGATTCGAGAATTTTTAGCTTATTCTCGCTTTTATAATTATAATCGAATATAATTACGGGTCGGAAAGGTGTGATATCTGTTAAACATAGTCGTTTTTAACTTTTTTTCAACTTTTTTTAAAAAATTATAT